>JAQQSO010002589.1:0-14246 GCA_028658305.1 Pachyuromys duprasi | reverse complement strand
AGAGGCTCAAGTACTCAAGAAGGACATTTGCTCAACTATGTTCATAGCTGCTTTATTTGTAATAGCCAGAACCTGAAAACAACCTAGATGTCCCTCAGTTGAGAAATGGATACAGAAATTGTGGTACTTTTACACAATGGGATACTACTCAGCAATTAAAAAGGAAGAAATCATGAAATTTGCAGGCAATTGGTTAGATCTGGAAATGATCATCCTGAGTGAGGTATCCCAAAAGCAGAAAGACACACATGGTATATACTCACTTATATAGACCTAGAAGATAGGATAAACATACTGAAATCTATACACCTAAAGAAGATAAACAAGAAAGAGGACCCGGGGAAAGAGGATTAATCCTCACTTAGAAAGTCAAATGGGACAGACATTGGATGTAGAGAAAACAAGCAGCAGGATAAGAGCCTACCACAGAGGGCCTCGGAAAGACTCTTCCTAGCAGGGTATCAAAGCAAATATTAAGAAACATAACCAACCCTTTGGCAGAGTGCAGGGTATCACCTGGAGGGGTCAGGAGTTCCACAAGGTCCAAATATATCAGGGCACAGGGGTTCTTTATGAGACAGTCTCTCTAACCAAGACCATGTATGGTTATAACCTAGAATCCCTGCTTTTATGTAGCAAATGGTAGCTCAATACCCAAGTGGGTGTACTTGTAATGGGAACATTGACTATTTTGGACATGAACTCAATGGCTGGCTCTTTGACCTACCCGCCCCCCAAGGGAGGAGTAGCCTTGCTAGGCCACAGAAGAGGACATTGCAGCCATTCCTGAAGAGACCTGATAAGCTAGAGTTAGATGGGATGGGAGGAGGTCTTCCCCTATCAGTGGACTTGGAAAGGTACAGGGAGGAGATGAGGGAGGGAAGGTAAGGATAGGGAGGGAATGCGGGAGGGCGCTATGGCTGGGATACAAAGTATATAACCTGTGATTAATATAAAATAAAAATGAAAAAAAAAAGATTTCCTGCACTCTGCCCAAGTTTGTTTATGAGTCTCATTATCTGCTTTTATACAATGCTGGACAGAGTCTTTCAGAGGCCTTCTGTGGAAGGCTCCTCTAGTGTTTTCTGTTTTCTCCTTCTTCCAAAATCTGTCCCGTTTGCTTTTCTGAATGAGGATTGATTATCTTACCCAGGGTCTTCCTTCTAGCTCACCTTCTTTAGGTGTTCAGATTTTTGTAGGTTTATTGTATATTATATGTTTAGTATCTACTTATAAGTGAATATATACTGTGTGCCTCTTTCTGCTTCTGAGATACCTCACTGAAGATGATCTTTTCTTGATCCCACCATTTGCCTGCAAATTTCATGATTTCCTTGTTTTAAATTGTTGAGTAGTATTCCATTGTGTAAATGGAAGACTGAAATGTCGCCACTTTATAGTGGCATTCCCTTTCTATCAAAAGGAATGCTGTAACCTATGGTTATCAAAATGGATATTCAAAGTTATTTGTAGGAATACGTATCTGTTATTGTCAGAACATGCATACTTTACCCATATGATGGACTGTAGCATCAAACCTGTATTATCAAAATGTTTTCAAAAACAAGCCTACATATTATATATATATATATAATCACATTTCATAACATTGCAAAGCAGAAAAATACCAATCAATAAGACATGGAAATTTAGAAATAATTTGTAGGCACTATAAAGACCATTTGTAAGAAAGAAGAACCTTTAACATATATTGATTTTAATGCATTTTTATTTTATTTATTTGGCATATTATATCACACTTGCTAATTACTAATTTCTACTTTAAATTACAAATATGTAGATGCGTATGCATTTATATGCTTCCATGTGTATGTGTGTATGGTGGAATGAGAGTAAGAGAGAACGTCTCACACATATCCAAGGATGGCCTTCAACTCACTATGCAGCAATGACATTGAACTCAAGAGAATTCTGCCATTACCGTCCAAGTTCTGAAATTAAGGCTGTGTGATATCACATAGGGGTTTTTACATTTAAAGGGCTATAGCTGGGATACAAAGTACATAACCTGTGATTAACATAAAAATAAATAAATTTTAAAAAGTACGCAGTTGAGTTAGAAGTATTCTTAGCTCTCAAAAAGCTTACAGATATGCAAATTGATCAATAGAAAACATATTTACTTTAGAAATCATAAAAAATAATTTTCTTAGAAAAATTCCTGAAGTTTTAAAGTTTAAAGGTAATTATCTGAAGATCCAATGAGTTAGAAATACTGGAACACTGAATCATATGAATACCTAATAATATTAAGAATAAAAGAAGGGATTCTGAAAACCCAATAAAATTAAATATTGATTTCATTTATCCAAATACAACCCTGTTTTATTAAAATTATGCTATTTTCAATAATGTATTTCTACAGATAACTGGCTAAGTCACTTATTTCTCCCCAAACAAAGTTTCATTCAATTACTTTTAAAATTAATTAATTAATTACAATGTATTCATTTGGTATCCCAGCTGTAGCCCCCCTCTTCTCCTCCCATGCCTCTCCCCCAGTTCACTAATAAGGGAGGTCCTCCCCTACCATCTGACCTTAGTCTATCAGGTCTCATCAAGACTTGCTGCATTGTCTTCCTCTGTGCCCTTGTAAGGCTGTTCTGCTCTCAGGGTGACATGATCAACAAGCCAGCCATTGAGTTCCTGTCAGAGACAGTCCCTGTTCCCATTACTAGGGTAACGCACTTGGACACTGAGCTGCTCTGGGGCACATCTGTGCAGGGGTTCTAGGTTATCTCCATGCTTGATCCTTGATTAGAATATCAGTTGCAGAAAAGACTTGTGGACCTAGATAGTTTGGTTCTGTTGCTCTCCTTGTGGAGCTCCTGTCCTCTCAAGGTCTTCCTGTCTCCCCCATATTTCACATGATTCCCTGCACTCTGTCCAAAGTTTGGCTGTGAGTCTCAGCATCTGCCTCGACATCCTGCAGGGTAGAGCCCTTCAAAGGCCCCCTGTCCTGTTCCCTGTTTTCTCCCTCTTCCAGTCTTCATACAGTTTGCCTTTCTGAGTGAGGATTGATCAACTTACCTAGGGTCCTCTTTTTTGTTTATCTTCTTTAGGTGTACATATTTTGGTATGATTATCCTATATTATATGTCTAATATCCACTTATAAGTGAGTATATACCCTTTGTGTCTTTCTCCTTCTGGGATACCTCACTCAGGATTCTTACATGAATACCTTAAGTATGATGGAATTAAATGAGATGATGGTTGTGAAATGATTTTCAAGACTGCAAAGGAAAACAAAACTGAAGTATTTGAACTCTTACTTTATTTCATTTTATTCATCATGGATGACATGAAAGATGAGAGATTTAGAAATTTTCACTGACTTTGCTTTTGGGTATATATATATATATATATATATATATATATATATTCCATATTAATTTTAAGGCTGCAAGTTAACAAGCAATACCATATCTTAGAGTGTGTCAGAACAATGAAGACCAAGTTAAGAAAAATAAAAATTCATTTGGGTAGTCCCATTGCTCCTTCATCAAACTTCAGCATTGTTATCATTATAAAGAGAAAATACATCATCCTGAAACTTAATTTGTAACATTTTAGGTTGCATTGAAAGGTTTCTATTTTAATATGTATGTCTTTTCAGACCTTTTGACTGATGCCCCTGTCCCTCTGAGTAGAGCTCTTCACTACATGGATGAGTGTATTCTTGGTTGGATTACTTGATGTGGGAAGACCCATTCTAAATCTGTGCCACCCCTTCTGGTAACAGCCCAAACAAAACCACAAGAAAGCAGAAGACTTACTTCTTCTTTGTGCTCTCACTCTCAGTGACAAGTTGTTCTGTTATGCTGCTGAGAAATGCGTCCATTGTTATTAACACCTAGCTTTGAGGATTCCAGCCTACACTGAGGACTAGCAGCTTTCTAGGACTTTCCTGGGACTCTTGTGGCAGGTTGGGACTGCTGAATAATTTCTGGATCTTTGGCCTTTCCATCAAGAGGCAGCCATTGTTGGGCTCCAGAGACTCCCTTTAGGACAGTCTAATCAATCCCATACACATCCTTATTCTAACAATTCTGACCCTTTAGACACAGACAAGGTCAGACACATCTCATATACCCTTAAAACCAGTGTGAAATACATACATATTTTAGCCTGTTGACAAAATTTAGTGGCACTGCCCATTATTCCCGACACCAGCGTTTGTTCTGGGAATTATAAATAGGTTGAGTTACTTTAGATAGGAAAAATTTCAAGTAACCTTGGTTTAATCTACTTAACTCAGCAAAATACAATAAAGAAATCCCTATATGCCAGCAATTATTGCTCAAATTCTCAGTATAATAAGAAGGATTATAAAATTTAAGTGGCTCCTTGGGAGAGTATTTTCAAATTCAGTAGGCTGAACTGATCCAGTTCTATCACCTTCCATTAAGAACTTTGTCAGATTAGTTCTAAAAATACAGAAGAATGCAGTTTAACCTTTTCAAAGGCTGCGTAACAGAAATGCCTCCACCACTCAGTCCAGCACATCATTTTTATCCTTTGCGTATCCAATTCAGGCTAATTACACCCTATGGTTCATTGCATATGATAGTCCAGCATTTGTTGGTAAAGCCAGTAAAATTTAACTAAGCTTCTTCTTGCAATGTTTGCAAATAGTTCTATTTAAATAAAAGTCCGATTTCTGCATTGTTCTTATTAATGATTGAAATGTTCATTCTTGTTTATTTTCCCCTGGTTTAAGTTATGGACAGGCTCAACTGTGTAGGAAATACCCACTGAAGAAACCTATAAACTTGCTGTCTCTCTACAGCTAAGTCTGTGTCTCTTATTTGTTAAAAGAAATGAGACATTCTAGAAAATAAGAGAGCTTAGAAAACAGTGGAATACACATGTCAGTACAAACGTACATTGAATTTGTCAACAATTTATTCTACTTCTTCTGGTGAATGCTTTTACTTTCAATAGCAGTTTGAGTGAAATGTTAATATTCTGAAGTCACAGTTTATGTTTCCTTTAAAATTAATTAAAGTTTGGTCTTTGTGGTTGTCTGAATGACAAATATACACCACCCCATGGGCTCATGAATTTGAACATATAGTCACCACTTGGCAATGCTGTTGGAGAAAGAAATAATCTAGGAGGTGTAACCTTTCTAGAGTATGTAAGCTTTGAGGGTTTATATCCTTTCAATACTTCCTGAGTATTCTCTTTGTTTCCTGTATGCCAATGAAATGCTCCTGTTCCTGCTATTATGCCATGTCTTCAACCACTATTGGCCTTCTCTCTGGAACTGTAGCCAAAATCAACCCTGTCATTTATAAATTGCTTCTAACGCTGTATTTTGTCACAGCAACAAAAAGTAACTAAAACTACCTTTTAAATATTTTGTTTCATCACTTTTAATAATTAGTAATGAAAAAATTGAAACATGCTCTGAGAATGCATCCAAAGTTCTCTATTATTGCATTTGAAGTTCTTAGTGGATTTTCTAATATAATAATTTTCTGCTGTTTTAGTTATTACTTCACATATGGAATTAGCACTGACTTTGAATAACAGTGATGTGTATATTTACAGAAGAAGATATTTTATTATCTTTGCTATAACATTTAAATTCAGTGATATGTCATCTGCAATAGTCCTTAAAAATATTAATGATGTAGCCACATGTACATTCCACTCTGTCACAGAAGCAGACAGTCTCCATTCGTGTTCTTGCAAATAATCCCAATTAAAAGCATCGGGTCACTAAAACAAGATCTTAAAGCTGGAAGAAAACTTCGGAAAGAGAAACATTTAATGAGCTGGAAAATGAAATGAGAGAAGGAACAAACATTATATGTATATGGGTATGTAATTTTAAGAACAAACATGAATTTGAAAATGGTAATGATGATGTAAGTTTGATTCTTACACCTTGGTGTATCTTTAGTTTTTAATTTTGAAAAAAAAGGACAAAGATTTTTATAGAAGTTTAGTTAATCACTGAAATCTATACTGAAAATCTCATTGTCTTTAAAACCGTTGTTGTTTTACCATATCATCTTGAGATGGAATATTTCCTTGAATAAATTTATGGATAAAGCTGGAGAATAGGTGACAAGCTCCCATTTGATGCCCATTTCCATGAGCTGAAGGATCAATCCTGGAGCACTAGGACACCAAGAAACAAAATGTGAAGACAATTTGTAATATTGAAAGATAAGAAATTGACTTTATTTTAATTCACATTATTTATAATAGCCAAATTACAAAAGAAATAGTTCAGTTTTTGAAAGTGAATGCTCTTTAATATGAAAGAAATAAAAATGGTTTCCACTTGAAAATGAGTATCTGATTAGAAGATAGATGGTAAGATTATTTAACTAAACTTAAAAAATACTTGGAGAATTTGAGAAAGTATTGTTTTCAGATGTCTAGTTTTCTTTAGTTAAAAATACAATGCATTTAAAGACATATATGACAATTGGTATTATTCCACATGTAATTGTACAAGGAATAAATCTTAAGACGACTTCCTAATTCTTCGTAGTAACACTAAAGTATGCGTAAGGGACACTCTCTTTAGAAAGAAATTGTGTGTGTGTCTGTGTGTTTAAATGAGTTCATTAGTACTTTTTATAAAATTTTTAAAAACAATTTCCTTTTAAATTATATATGCGTTAGTATGTTTCAGTGTGAATATATATCATATATGTTCAGATGTCTGTAGAAGGAAAAAGTGATCATTTGATCCCATGGAGCTGGAGTTAAAATTAGTTGTGAGATTGCCAACAAGGATTCTAAAAACCTGATGCACTGCCCAATACTGTGCAAGTGAAGTAGGAAGGAGAGGAAGCAGAAAAGAAAAGATAAAGAAAAAATAAGGGAACACAGGAAAGAGAAAAAAGAAAGATAGTATTCAAGGAATGAAGGGATGAAGGAAGAAAGAGACACATAAAGAAATGTGGCCACGTCAAAGAAAACATTTTGAAATGTTAAAGTTTTGGCACAGACTTCCCTGACATAATAACTAGCTTCATTTTCTTGTTCCACTCTAAAGCTTGAAACAAAACATGCAAATCAAGTACATACTGATATGTGAAGAAAGCAGCAGGCTGATAACAAGCAAAAGTGAAAGAGTGTCTCACTATAAGTTGAATATATTTGTTTGTCTGTTTCAACTAACATAGAAAAGATTATATGATTACATTTTCACTAACTCAGAAGCAGTGAAGAATGTCTTGTCCTTAGCGTACAGTTTATTATTATATTATTGTTTAAATTTAATTTAATTTTGTCCAAATACAAGAAATACTCTTATGTTGTCACTCAGGATGTTTTTTTTTTCTAATTGCATCAATTTGCCTATCAATTTCATGATGCCTTTATTTAAACAGCTGAGTAATACTCTACTGTGTAAATGTTCCACCGTTTCTTTTCCCAGTCTTCTGTTACAGGGCATTTAGGTTGTTTATAGTTTCTGTCTATTATGTATAGAAAAGCATTGAGTGTGGTTGAGAAAGTGTCATTGTGGATAAAGCATCCTTTGGGTATATACATAAGAGTAGTATAACTGTGTCTTGAGATTGATTCCCAACTTTCTGAGGAAAGGCCATATTGATTTCCCTCCCACCAACAATGGAGGAATTTTCCTTTTATTCTCCATATTTGCCAACATGAGCTGTCATCTTTGTTATTAAAATTAGTCATTCTGATAGGTGTGAGATGTTCCCCAAATTGTTTTGATTTGTATTTCCCAATGACTAAGGATGTTGAATATTTCTTTAAGTGTTTACAGCCATTTGAGTTTCCTTTACTGAGAATTCTGTTTAGATCTGTACCCCATTTTTAAACGGAATATTTTGTTTGTTGATGTCTATTTTCTTGAGTTCTTTATATATCTTTGATGTTAGCCATCAGTCAGATGTGGAGTTGGAGAATATCTTTTCCCATCCTGTAGGTTGCCATTTTGTTCAGTCGATGGAGTCTTGCTCCAACAGAAGCTTTTCAGTTTTATCCCATTTATTAATTATTTATATTATTGCCTGAGCTGTTGGTGTTCTGTTCAGGAAGTTGTCTCCTGTGCCAATGTATTCAAGACTGTTCCCACTTTCTCTTCTATCAAGTTCAGTATATCCGGTTTTATGTTGAGGTCTTTAATTCATTTACTTCTATTTTTGTAAAGCAGTGATAAGTATGTATTTGTTTGTTTTTTCTTTTCTTTTTTAAAGTGTTATGGGTCTTTAATTATTTATTTTATATTATAAAAACTTATTCAAAAGACTTTTTACACAGCATATAAAATTTGTTTGTAATGCAAAAAAATCTTTCATAGGATTTGTCTTTACAATTTTTTTCAATTTTTGTCATTTCTTTATTACAATTTATTCACTTTGTATCCCAACTGTAGCACCCTCCTTCATCTCCTTCCACTCCCACTGTGCCTTATTTTTCTCCCCTTATGCCCCTTCCCTATTCTACTGATATGGGAGGACCTCCCCCTCTTTTATCTGACCCTAGCCTATCAGGTCTCATTAGGACTATCTGCATCATCTTTCTCTGTGGCCTGGCAAGGATGTACCCACCAGGGGGAGGTGATTAAAGAGCCAGCCACTGAGTTCATGTCAGAGACAGCCTCCCACCACCACCCCATACTAGGAAATCCACTTGAAAACTGAGCAGCCTGTGGGCTTCCTCTGAGCAGAGGGTCTAGGTCTTCTCCACGCATGTTCCTTGGTTGGACGATTTTTCTATTTGCAGAAATACATTTTGGCCAGAAACATTTGTTGAATTTTTTGTTGTTGTTTTGTTTTTTTTTTATTTTAATATTTTATTTTTAGTAATTAGAGTTTATTCCCTTTGTATGTCACATGTAGCTCCCTCCCTCTTCCCCTCAAAATCCCACTCTCCCTCCCTTTTCTTTACCCATGTCCCTTCCCCAGTGCACTGATAGGGGGGTCCTCCACCCCCTCCATATGATCCTAGTCTATCTGGTCTCATCAGGAGTGGTTTCATTGTCTTCTTCTGACTCATAGCCAAACTTTGGGCAGAGTGCAGGTAATCTTGTTTTGTTTTATTTTTCAGTGCGTATTTCTGGTTTATTTATTTTAAAAAATCAGTTTTCCGCAGGTATGTGGATTTATGTATGAGTTTTCAATTACATTCCATTGATCAATGTCTTTGTTGTTATGCCAATACCATGTAGCTTTTATTCCAATAGCTCTGTCTTAAAACTTAAAATTAAATATTCTGAAACATTCATCAGTTCTATTACTGTCCAAGATTGTTTTGGCTATCCTGGGTTTTTTTGTATTTCCATATGAAGTTGAGAGCTGTCTTTTCAAGGTCTGTGAAGAACTGTGTTAGAAATTTGTCATCATACTCATTATTAATCACTGTGAGAATGACTAGGGATCATTTAGAAGAATATGTGGTAATAAAAATTATGGGGCTTAAAATATTCTCTTATGTGAAAGAAAAACTGAGAGTCGTAACATAATTTTGAACTTGTACTTTAGAGATTACTTATCCTCCCTCAGCTGGTCCTTCACCATGTCACACTAAGCTTATAAAAGGATTGCTTTTTATATAAGGTATACTTTGGAAACTAATATAGAATATTCTTTTACCTGATTCTAACTTTTAAAGAAATCAAGATATAGTACATTTCCTACTGAAAATAAAAGTTTTTTTCAGGGCTGGAGAGAAATCATACACCATCCAGTATCTGATATACAACTACATGTAACAGCCATCTGGCTTCTTTAATTTCACATATGTTAGTAAGAATTATTAGAAAAATTTAGGTATTAAAGTACACCTTTAGCATTTAAAATTCTTCTAGTGTTACATGTCATGATATTTTACACAGGAATCTCTATCTTCTGCCATATGATATAATCTATTACGGAAAAAAGCCATGTGTATGAAAGATACTGAGCAGAAAACATCAGATTATATATACATATTTGCAACATATTTATGTTTTAATTACTAAGAAAAAATATCAACAAGGACATTTGCTCAACCATGTTCGTAGCAGCTTTATTTGTAATAGTCAGAACCTGGAAAAAACCCAAATTTCCCTCAACTAAGAAATGGATACAGAAATTGTGGTACATTTACATAATGGAATACTACTCAGCAATTAAAAAAAGGAAATAATGAAATTTGCAGGCAAGTGGTGCAAAATAGGAAAGATCTTCCTGAGTGAGGTATCCCAGAAGTGGAAAGACACACATGGTATATACTCACTTATAAAAGGATATTAGACAAAGGGCCTCTGAAAGACTCTACCCAGCAGGGTATTAAAGCAGATGCTGAGATTCTTAGCCAAACTTTGGGCAGAGTTCAAGGAATCTTATGAAAGGAGGAGGAGATAGAAAGACCTGGAGGAGCCTGGAGCTCCACAAGAAACCAACAGCACTAAAAAAATCTGGGCACAGGGGTCTTATCTGAGGCTGATACTCCAACCAAGGACCATTCATGGAGATAACCTAGAACCCCTGCACAGATATAGTCCATGGCAGCTCAGTGTCCCTGTGGGTACCCTAGTAAGGAGAACAGAAGCTGTCTCTAACATAAATGCAGTGGCTGCCTCTTTGATCACCTCCTCCTGATGTTGGAACAGCCTTACCAGGCCACAGAGGAAGATAATTCAGACAGTCCTGATGAGACCTGATAAGCTAGTGTCAGATGGAAGTGGAGGAGGACCTCCCCTATCAGTGGGATACAAAGTGAATAAATTTTAATATATAAAAAATATAAAAAAGAAAAAGAAAAAAAAACCAAAATGAAACAAGCAAACAAAAAAAAGAAAGAAAGAAATGTGAGAAAAATTCAGGATCCTTCATTCTTGGTGAACTTTCGAGTGACCCACCCCAGTAGAGTACAATCAGATATTACCCCTAAAATGAAGAATGAGGTACTGTCCTGTTCCTTTCAGAGCAAAAAGAGAATAATAACATTTGGATTTACTTGGAGATTATGGCATCTTATTCTGATATTAGGTACAATACTGCCATCAATCAGATTAGAACAAGAAAAGAACCTTCAGGAGGTTCAAGGCACATGAATGTTGTCCTATCTTTTTGCTCAAATGATGCTGCAGATTCACTAGCATATAGAGACACTATTAGTAGAGTCAGGATAACTTCAGCCAACTTTGTACCTTTCCATGTGTTTAGTACTGAAACACAGGATTTGCAGAAAATAATTGTCATCTTCTGATGGGCTTGCTGTTAGAAATCCTTACCGTGCATCATAAACCTCCTCCCCATGCAAAGTGATTTGTATATCTCAAATCACATGTCTTATTGTTGGGAAATAGAGCATCCTTAGGCTTCTGTGTATGTTCTATGCCTACAGGGAGTAGAAGGTCGTATTTCGCTCACATGAGTATTTAAAAAGCACAGGAATCAGGGTTGGACAGGGCAGTAGTAGCAGTCACCATACCTCAGCAATTTACTCACAAAGGTATAAAAAGATCTCACTGTCTTTATTTAAAGATGCTTATTTTGAACCTCATGTGTGTCTCAATGCACTAGAAAAGATAGGTGTACAATGTAAATACAAGCAGGGAAAAGAATATGCCAGCATCAAAAGAAACCTTTTACAACATGTTTCTATGGAGAAAGACTCTATTCTTAATCTATTGAAAGTATAATTACCTAAATAATGTTGCTTGACTAATAAACAACTCAGGAATTAAGGGCTGTGCTGCCCTATGTGGAAAAAAACCACAGCAGTTGAAGACCATGATGACTGCTAAAGGAACAATAATATTGTGGGTATGTGCTCCTAATTAAAATGTGTTCTATATCCTTAACATTAACTTTAAACATAAAAGAAGCTTAATATTACAAGTTAAGCAATTAGCTGAGTATCAAAACTAGTAACTAGAACATCCTATAATGTAGTGCCTGACCTCATGGCACATAAAATAAATAAGTGCTGACAGGTTCTAATAATTATTAGGGAGAAAGGAAAAGAAGTGTTTTATATGAGTTCATATTGCTGTTAACTTGGCATTAGCAATAAGAGCTGACCAGTTATGGGTTGGTTCCAGAAGCATATAAGAGCCACCGTTGACACTGTAATTCTCCTTGGGTTTTGCTATAATGATCAAGGCATACAAGTCTGTGACGGCTGGGCTTAAGTGTGAAGACAAACACCAAATTACAGAATTCTCCTGTAGGGAGGAGAGTCAGGCAACTAAATTTCACACGTTGCTGATTACATGGAAAGCGCATGGTAAAGGAATTTTTAGAGACTTAGCAAGTCATTAAAGACAGAGGTTCCGCATCTTCTAAAAGCCGAGGTGCTTGCTGCCATCTATCATCACAAGCACCGCAGCCTCTGGGCTTCATTACACTTACACGATTCCACAGAGAAGGTGCTCTTATAGGTTAATGATTCTAAAAATAAGTAGAGCACCACATTGTATTTTTCAAAAGCAACTGTGTATGATTATTAACACGAAATGGGTTACATATATTTTAAGCTACTCAAGGAGAAAAATAAGTTGGTGAATTCCTACAAGTAATCTGTAAACTAGTAGCTGCCAGCAACGCTCCTGTGTTGTCATCTGCAGCAAGCTCCTGTGCACCTGGTTTACAAACCAGCTTCTTGACACAGCAAAACAAATTAAATCAGAGCTTCAGTTCTGTTATCAAAGTTCCCTGGCTAATGGTTTTCTGGAACTCTGAAAATGTAGGAGGTTGGCACATGAAGATAGGTGCTGATATATTCTCTCCAGCTACCTGAATAATCTGTTTCTTTATTTCAGAAGTAAATGTTTGCATACGGTCTCTTCTTTTAATGTTCTCCCCATGAAAAATAGTTGTTGTGTAACGTCCACTACATTAGAATTCTATCTGTATAGCCTTCTAGCTATTCGTTTCTGCTAGTTACATGCCACAAAAAACAGGGGTGAAAAAAGGCATAAATATTACCAGTTTTAGTAGCAAGTGGCTTGCTCAAAAATTTATTTATAGACATAGTTACATTTTCTTTTATTTATGTTATATAGTCATATTCATTTGAAAGTTTATATTTTGCAAGGTATTTAAGTTAATATCACTTATTAGCAGAATTTTAAACTTAAAACTCCATTGTCTGCATTTATAACTTCTGCTATTGATGATGAATATTTGGTTAATTTTATAATATTAATATAATGAAATATTATATTCAGATATTGAACTTACAACATCATTTAAGGAATCCACATGGAGGCTGAGGAGATAACTCAGTGGATAAAATACTTCCTATGGAATTTGAATGCACAACACCCAAGTAAGTGTCAGCGAGAAGGAAACCGATTGTTTGAGAAGCAGATACAGGTAGTTCACAGAATAAGTTGCCTGACTGAAATACCTTGATCAGCAAGAGTCCATATTTCAATACTGTAAGTGGAGAGTGATTTGGGAAGACATGTGACAACTACTTCTGAACTCCATATGTAACCACAGAACATGCACACAGGTACACTCAGGCATTCACACAAACACACAGATGAATTCAGGCACACCACACATACTATATATCTATCACACTCATGTCCTTGCATGAAAAGAGATTCAAATAGATGGTTACTATCCGTTTCAGTTTATTGAAAACCAATATGCTCATAGAACCAATCGAAACAATGGAACACAGAGTGCTAGACTCTTATTGATCACGAAAATACAGATTCCCCTTATTATACTGATTTGCTAAAATTAAGATGTTATTTACCACACAAAATAAAGATAAAACTTTGGTGATAGAATCTTTGAAGGATAACTTGATTACATCATAAAACCAAATAATGCTAGTATTTCATTCTCAAAAACGTAAAACAACTTCAAGCTTAAGACAGAACCTTGCACAAAGCTAAAGTCCAAGTGGATCAAAGACCTCAACATAAAACCAGACACACTAAACCGTCTAGAAGAAAAAGTGGGAAAGACCCTAGAACTCATTGGCACAGGAGACTACTTCCTGAATAGAACACCAACAGCACAGACTCTAAGATCAACAATCAATAAGTGGGACCTCATGAAGCTCAAAAGCTTCTGTAAAGCAAAGGACACTGTCATCCGAACGAAATGACAGTCAATAGATTGGGAAAGGATCATTACCAATCCTACTTCTGACAGAGGGCTAATATCCAGTATATATAAAGAACTCAAGAAGTTAAAAAGCAAGAAACCAAATAATCCAATTAAAAAATAGGGTATGGAGCTAAAAAGAGAACTGACTGTAGAGGATTATAGAATG
>JAQQSO010002588.1:0-14247 GCA_028658305.1 Pachyuromys duprasi | reverse complement strand
GGTTTGGGAGGGGGGGAGGGGGCTACGCATGAGATGCAAAAAACCTAACCTGTGATTGATATAAAAATAAATAAATTTATTAAAAAAATAAATTATTGCATTTGTAAAGAGCATATCATTATAATTGTTAAGAAAACAAGACCATTACCAAATAACACATTTTTTTTACATCAATGGCCTCATAACATTAACCACTAAATGGAGTAGCTAATGGGCTTTATATCATAAGAAAATATTCACACAGGACCTCTGCTTTGGCTGATAGAATAGTCTTTCAATTTAATCAGGCTCAATGAAGCAAGGGCCACTGATTCTCTAGATTGTTCAACTCGTAATCTCCACTCCAAAAAGTTGAAATTGAACTTTTCAAATTATTTTAGATAACTATTAAAAAACGCTCTTATACATTATATTAATAGTCATGGTAGATAATAGCAAATAAAGACAACAATGAGAGCTCAGCACTTTCCAGGTGTATGCTCAGGGCTTTACCTGTTTATGCCCCATACGTGCCAATAATTCATGCCTTATTTTAACAGAGAAGAACCTGAGGCTCACAACTAGCTGAGTTGAGAAGCAGACAAGATTATAAGTCAGACCTACTTCCAAAAAGTGTACCTCATTGTTAAAGGTGAACATTTCTAAAGCCCAAAGTTCCAGCAAGTCAGTAAAGAAAGGAAATTTAAGTATTGGATATGTCATGTAATAAAAGTCAAATTCTTCCAAATTACAAGTCCTTGGTTTTGTCAATAACTTTCTGGGTGATCTGGGAATATCTTCTAGGAACAGCACAGTTTTCCCTCATAAAATGGTACTAAGCCTTGGAAATACAAGATTCCCATTCAGCCCAGCATTGTTGCTTTGTAGATGGTTGCCTGATCAAGTGTGATTCACCTCCAAATACTCAACACCTACTTCAAGTTAATGCAACTGATATAATACCGTGGACTCCTTCTTAGACTCATTAATCAGAACACCTCACATGATCTTGCCAGAACAGGGCTTACCATGTCTTAGCTAGATGTAGTTTTTGCCCTAAATGAATTCATAGGCTAACAGTGAACATGCAAAGAAATATTTTAGTAGAGGAGGATATATACTCTCACAGAGGGGTGTAGGCTAAATTCCATTTAGAGATTTATATTTATATTTAGGTGAATGGATGAACAGATCAGAGTTAAAGCATTGTTCCTGGAGAAAAGATCAAGGTGAGACAGGGGTTAGATGAGGGGATTAGGCTAGCCTTCACTGTAGGTCTGTGAATACCATTTATCATCTTTAGCCACGCACTATGGCTTGGATAGATATTAAATACAAGCTTGAGAAGATACTGGTGTGAAATAGACTGACACAGAATACAAACAGAAGGAAAAGAAAAAGTTTTACAGTAGAGCAATCTAACAAAACCAACCTCAAGGTTAATGTTAACTAAACCAACCTCCAATATTAGCATTTGTGGAGAGTATGAGCTGGTGGATCTTCTGACAGGAGCAATTTACCTCTGTGGTCTTTCCCCAAGTACACATTGTTTGGTCCACTAGATGATAGAAAAAATATCAGAGAAATATTGATTAGCATCCTATAAAATATCCATTCAAAATTATAAATGCCACAGAAAACAAGAGAAGTCTGAGAAAATGTCACCCCAGAGATGTGACTTTCAAATAGATAGAGTGGAATCCTGGTGAAGATGCTGGAATAGAAAAAGAGGAGGAAACTGAGAGACCTGAATAAAGTATGGAACTTTAGGTCAGAGTAATGCTTCCATATTGGTTGAATGACTGTGACATGTGCCATGCTGATGTCAGATATAAGTCACAGAGGGCCCAGAGTATAAGATAGTTTGGAGTTTGGTACTATTTCCAAGGTATTTTGTATATTTTAAATGTCTAAAATTTAAAGAGATAAAATGATCATATAGTTCTAGTTAATCTCTACTTTATTCATTTTAAACTTAAAAGTTTATAAAACTTTCTTACCTGAGTAAGAAATGAAGGGGTGAAATGGAGAATATTATGTTTTACTAATAATTTCTTTGAATACTAGAACTTTGGATTTTTTCATTGTTTTTTTTTTTTGAGAATTTCATGCAGTATGTTTTGATTACATTTGTCTGCAGTTCCTCCCCATAACAACTCTAAGATCTGTCCTCACTTCATCACCCCAACTCCATGCCCTTTTTTGTTTAATAACCCATTATTTACACTGCCCATATACTTCCGGGTATGAGACTACTCACTGAAATGTGGTAGATCTTCTAGGAACCACACCCTTAACAAAAAATTCTCTTACTACTAGAAGACCCCAATTTTCCAAAGCTCCTCTGTTAGGGATGGGGCCCCATAAACACTTTCTTAACTTGTGTTATAATGTTGACTGGCTTGTTCATGTACAGGTCTTCTGTAGGCATCCACAGCTAGTGTGAGTTCGAAGTATAATGGTCCTTTCATGTCCAAAAGACACATTTTCCCTAAACTTCAGAATCTTATATAACAACCGTTGCTAGGCTTTCATAGTTCTGTGGACATTACTACTCCCTGGTCTTCAGAATCTTATATAACAATCTTTGCTATGCTTTCAAAGTGCTGTAGGCATTATAACATATAAGTAGGGAATAGAAAATGAAGGCTCTCTTAGGACATCCGATGAGCAAACAACTCATTTTTGCCAGCTAAACTAAAAGAAAGGGATTCATTGGAATCTTCTGGGGCAGTTTAGAGAATCCAAAGTTACACTATGCACCAGACCCTGGGAAAGGATGTGAAGGTAGGTGGTTGTAGGCAGGTAATAGTTCTATTTTGGCATCCTTTGAGAGCATTGTTGAACTCTTCAAGGATTCTCTTGAAGAGGAATCATTTTTTCCCCCATGCTTAAAAGGTTCTGCTCAAAGTTCAGTTCTCAGAACAGAAGCAGAGAATTTGGATGACTTATCTTGATTCATTTGACCACCTCTAGGAAGTAGAGAGCTGTGGGTCTCTACCAAGATGCCAGAGAACAAGAGTGCAAAGTTGGAGGCTGAGTTCTAAGCATAATCAAGGTTCTGTTCCCAGAAGATTTAGATGCTGTGCAAACTGAAACACTGGCTGCCCAGGTTTCTTCAATGAATTTAACAATCGAAAGAGAAGAAAGATAGAGACAAACAGAGTATTTAGAACCAAACATCCCTATGCTGGATAGTCTTATGTCAACCTAACACACATACTGGAGCCTCAAAAGAGAGAACCTCAATTGAAAAAAATAAATGTGTTTGTGAGATTTGGCTGTAAGGCATTTTCTTAATTAGGAATTGATGGGGAAGGGCCTAGCTAATTTTGGGTGATTCCTTCCCTTGGCTGGTGGTCCTAGGTTCTATATGAAAGCAGATTGAGAAAGCCAGAGAAATAAGCCAATAAAAAGCACCCCTCCATGGACTTTGCATTAGCTCCTGCTTCTGGGTGCCTTCCTTGCTTGAATTTCTGTCCTGACTTCCTTTGATAAAGAACAATGTTATGGAAGTGTAAGCTGAATAAACTCTTTCCTCCCCAAGTTGTTTTGATCATAGTGTTTCATCATAGCAATAGTAACTCCAACGAAGACAATCCCTAAACAGAGCATGGTGGAGAGAAAGCCCAAAGGAGGGAGGTGTAACTTCCAAGGGTACCCCTCAAGGTCTTCCTCCACTACTGGAAGCACAGTGATGGAGAGCAGACTCACACAACACTGAAGCCTCCTACAAAAAATATTACCTAAGAGGAGAAGCCAGATTAGTTGCAGTTCATCAAGGAGTAGTCTACATGGTCCATATGGATGACTGGTGCACATCTTCATTCTCTTATTTAGGCCTTATTTTTGCAGTGAGGTGAGGTTTGTAATATATATAAATTCATTAATGAATATGCAATCAGGCATACATCAGACATAAGGCAGAGCAACTTTGAGTGTCCTTACAGCTGTTTTTCAACAGTCAAACTTGTCTCATAATTGGAAGATTTCCCTCTTATTATTTCATCAGTGATTTTATTGTCAAAGAGCTCATTCATTGCAGTGTGCAATTTTTCTCTTTTTGACTGTACAATGGACCATCATTGGGAGTAATGCATGCCACAACATAACCCCTAACCTACAATTTCAGCTTATATGAGCAAATTCTTCCAAACTGCCCAGTGTTAGTCTATCTAGAACTTATTCCTGGCATCTTAGTACACCACTTCCTGTTCTGCATCCTAGGTCTGTGCAATCATTTATGGCAAGTTGGAGTCAGCAAACTTGGTTTAAAATTAGCCTGGTGGAATTCTGACCAAAAATCGCTTACTATAATTTTAAAATAAATCATTTGCAAACAACAAAGTGGGACAGGGTTGTCTTCCCTTCACTGAAAACAAAGATGTTCAATAAAAAGGAACATTCCAAAACTGCTACTACTACAACAAAAGTATTTCAGATCTCCAAACCCAAGTCAATTATCATTCCTAACCATGTTTAATGTATAGATAAAACACCATGATTAGACATTTATATCTAGTTGTTCATTTTTCTACCACCAACAATTGCTTGCAGAACCCAAGAACATTCCTTAACTCTGCAAGAGACCCTGTTCACATTCTCTCACTCGCGCCTCCATAAAATCCTCTGTAATGAGGATTCAGGGAACGGATCTGGGTAACTTTTCCCTTATATCTAGGCTATTGCCTTTTTATAGTTAGACAATCCTTGGTTTGCTGTATCCTTTCACAGAACTAATCAAGGCAGAGAAACAAAAGCTCATACTCAAAATAAGTAGTTTATTATATATGAAAGTATACAATAAAAATATTCAAAATAAGTTAAAAATGAAAGTATTCTCAGTATTCATATAAATGTAATATTTTGTCTTGAAAAACAATGGGATTTGTCCTGGCTCTGTACCTCAGAAAATCACCACAATATTCCCCAACACATATGTGACAATTTTGGTTAGACCCTTGAACACAGTAAAATAAGAATTAGTTTTCTTAAAGGCCATGTATATTGTAGACTTAAAGGCCATGCATTATTGTGCAATTTCTTCTTAGTAGTGTTGAAGGTAATCATCTGGGCATGTGAACAGTAAAGTAACTGCTGAAAAGCAAATGCCCACAGTATCTCTTTTATTTTTCTTTTGCAATGTTTTTTTTCAATCAGCAGGTTTTAGACTAATAACAATAATAATTTATAAATAGCCAGATAACTGGAACTACTTTCCTTATCTCCACTTTGAATACTGCAGCTGACAAGGATATTTGGGATGTTGAAATCAGGGTATTTATAAGACACAAGTAATTTGCTTTCATCTGGAAATCACATCTGGGGTGTTAGCCATATAGGAGATTAGGAAGAACATTTCCATAAAGCTTTCAGTGGGAGGGGCTCAGACCCTGAAGAAAAGCAAATCCAATCCATTTAATTTCTTCTTCTTACATCAAAGACTTGCCCCTTTATTCAAAGTCAGGGTGATAGCAAAGCTTTCTATGCTTTCCTGGCATTTAAGAACAAATTTAACCATTGTCTAACGTGAGGCAAACATATGGAATTCACAATTTGAGAACAGATAATTGCTGTTCTGGAAATGCCACAGTGATAATGTGGTTAGATTTGTAAGATTTAGAAGCCAGTAAAAAAAAAAAAAAAGCAAGGGGTCATATGTGTTACGAGCATGATTTAAAGTACCGCCAGCCCTACCAGCAACATGAACAATGGTTCATATGTGTGGTACATCTCAGCTACATGTGGCTGCCTGATTGCCTTGCTCAGGGTGTTTGTGTGTTAGTAGAATTAAGGGATTTAATGCAGATCTCTCTTCACAAAGAGGACTGGTACATGTGGCTGCCTGGTTGCCTTGCTCAGTGTGCTTGTGTGTTAGTAGAATTAAGGGATTTAACGCAGATCTCTCTTCACAGCGAGGACTGGTACTCACTGACCCTCTCTCCTGGGGGTGGGGGGAGTTTAAATTTGTTTTAATTTCCTAAGAAACTTCAAACATCATTTCTAAGAAAAGGAGACCATTTGTTGGTATGTAGGAGCTCATATGTGAAGGGACAGCAGAGAGGGTGGCGCAGGAGAAAGCAGAGGAGCAAATGTGGCTTCTCCAGAGTGAGGATTTATCCCTTTCACATGCTCTCTCTAGGAGAGTTCCTACTCTTGCATTTCTCACACGCACCTCAGCTCAGCCCACTTCAAGATGAAGGGGCCATTTCAGGGGAGCACATATGGAATCATTCTGGGTAGCAGAGGGCGGTTTGATCTCTGAGGCTATTTAAAGATCCAAAGCCTGCAGCACTATAACCACGTTGTTTCTCTTAACACTCCTTTGAGGTGGGCCAGAATCCACTGTTTTCTTTAAAGAACTGGCAAAGGAATTCACATTCATTTATGTTAGCATTATTTCAATTAAGCTCTAACGAAACTATATAAAAACATGCATTTGGCCAGTGCATGCCCGATTTAATACAATTATGTTAAAATAATAACCTATTTATGTGCCCCTGAGTGCTGAAAATAGCTTTATCTTTTAATGTGCTTTTTAATAAGTATTCTTAGCCATCATAATTATACTGGAACATTGAGAGGTTTTTGACATTAAAAGCCTAGATTAAAACAAACAATATGCTCACAAAGAAATGCTTGGCATATACAAGGTATTTCCTAATGCGGATGCAGAGCACAGAGAATGCCGTTACCACCCTGCCTACAGTGAAACCGTAAGGAAGAAAGTACCCTCAAAGAAAATAGGGGTTAAACTGGAGAAATAACATTTCTTCTTTCAACAAAATAGATTTATTTCATATGTTAAGGAACTCCTGAGTGACACACATCTAGCAAAAGCTTCCTAATGAGGAGAAAACATCATAAAGAACTACTTCATGACTTTGGGGGATGTGAGAGCAGACACTGTACTACTCTGTAATTGAGGACTGTGCAGGAAGCAGCTGCTTTGATCCCTACTGCATCTACCAGAAGCCAGCACTGTGACTGTTGCTTCATACACAGGCCAAGGAAACTCAGAGAACACATGTGATGTCCAGTAGTAATGCTGCAGAGCCAAGACTAACCCTCAGGGATGGCTGGTTCTCCAGCCCATGTTTCTCCCATCAGAACATGGCTGCTTCTGGGCTGTTTTGCAAGCCTGGATTCCATAAAGTATCCACAGACAGTGCAGGCAGAAATGGGAAAGGAGACTAAATCAGGACATTCAGTGGGAACACCACTGAATGTCAATACTTACATTTAAATTTTTTACATGATTTCTCTACATGAGGTTTCCAAGATTAAAATATTTACTTTTATTGTTGAAAAGGACTGGTTCCAGGTGTGATGGTGCACAGCACCTGGGGAGGTAGAGGCAGGCTGATCTCTGTGAGTTTGAAACCAGCCTGGTCTGCAAAGCAAGTCCAGGACAGCCAAGGTTACAGAGAAACCCTATCTTAAAAAACAAAACAAAACAACAAGTTAAAAAAGAAAAGAAAAAGAAAGAAGAGGACCGGTTTTCGGGATTACTATATTATAGGTACAAACAGCCTGACAGGAGGGCTGACGGCCTTACACAGGCAGGATGTGAGAGGAGTCACTCACATCTTCAGGAAAAATCACTAAGCCGCACTGAAAATGTATAGAAGCCTAGAGGCTGGCTGAATGCAGAAGGAAATTCTGGTCTGGAGGAGGGTTATTGGTAGGAAGAGACAAACGTGGGACTCAAGATTCTCTCCTTTCATCCACTTGAGTTCTCAGACCCTCACTGAGAACATGCACCAGCCTGAGCCTTACTGACCTGGAACTGAACTTTGGCAGCAAAATGCAAAGGTCTCTTCATTTATTATGAGCTGCTCATTCCCATGTGGGAACAGGAACATTTGTAGATGTTTTCTGGTATGTTTTGTTTTGTAACTATTCCCACTGCAAACCTGCAGCCTCTTGCTCCATTGTTTCACTTACCCATGGGACTAAATGCACACAAATTACAGAAACATTGACACAACTCAAGAAAAATATTTTGGTTTTACAGTTACCTCATCCTAAAAGAATTCTTAGGCTAACAAGATGACTCAGCAGGTTAAGACACCTGCCACCAAGCCTGATGACCCGAGTTCTACCTCTGTGATCCACATGGAAAAAATAAAAGTTACCTCCACAAGCTATGTTTGACCTCTGTATGTACATTGTCTTATGTATGTACACAAACATACAGACACAGTCACAGACAGACAGACAGATACATGATTTAGTAAACACTAAAAATGTTCAACCATAGTTATTAAATGATAAGTATTGATGTTGCTTTTTGTCTTTCAGTCATGTCCTATATGCATTTGTGTAAAACTGACAGTCTTCTTAGAATCACTTAAAGTCCACAAGCTTTGAGTCTAACAGACATGGGTTTAGTCCTCACTCAACTTTCAGCATGACCTCAACAAGGTATCTGGCCTTTCAGAGTTTTTACTTCTTCAACTAGAGAATGTGTTAAGAACGAGATGACAACACTAGCCCACCATGATGAATGGAAATACATGTATTAAAAGTACTTTGAAGAATTAAAAAACAAAAACAAAAAACAAAGATACAAATGGTAATTACCATGGCTATTCTTTAATACGGCATTAAGGACTGAAAAAGGTTAACAAAGTGTCTAGAGATGACATGGAAATAATTGTTTTGGAAACACGGCTTCTGATCGCAGGTCCACCATGAAGCAAGCATTGGGGCAAAACACTAAGGCTCTATGGAACAGCATTTATTTCTTTTTTTTTTCTAGTTCTTTTTTTAAATTTTTATTTTTTAATTAAATTTTTATTTTTTTAAATATTAGTTACAATTTATTAACTTTGTATCCCAGCTGTATTCCACTCCCTCATTCCCTCCCAATCTCACTCTCCCTCCCTCATCTTCTCCCTACCCCTTTCCAAGTCCACTGATAGGGGAGGACCTCCTCCCCTTTCATCTGACCCTAGCTTATCAGGTATCTTCAGGCCTGGATGCAAAGTGGCCTAGCAGGGCTGCTCCTCCCTCCATTGGGGGGAGAGATCAAAGAGCCAGCCATTGAGTTCATGTCAGAAACAGTCCCTGTTCCCCTTACTAGGTACCCACTTGGATACTGAGCTACCGTGGGCTACATCTGAGCAGGAGTTCTAGGTTATATCCATACATGGTCCTTGGCTGGAGATACAGTCTCGCAAAAGACCCCTGTGCCCAGATAAATTTTGGTCCTTGTGGTCCTTGCCGAAGGTTTGGTTATGAGTCTTCAGTATCTGCTTTGATACACTGCTAGGTAGAGACTTTCAGAACCACATGGTATTGGCATAGAAACAGAAAGGAGGATCAATGGAACTGAACAGAAGTCTCAGAAATAAACCCACACACCTATGAATACTTGATTTTTGACAAAGAAGCCAAAACCATTCAATGGAAAAAAAGACAGCATCTTCAACACACAGTGCTGGTCCAACTGGATGTCTACATGCAGGAAAATGAAAATAGATCCATATTTATCACCCTGCACAAAACTAAAGTCCAAGTAGATCAAAGACCTCAACATAAAACCAGATGCACTAAATCAGTTAGAAGAAAAAGTGTAAAAGAGCCTAGAACTCATTGGCACAAGAAACAACTTCCTGAACAGAACACCAACAAGCTCTAAGATCAACATCAATAAATGGGACCTAATTTTGATTTTTATTAGTTACAATTTATTTACTTTGAATCCCCCCTGTCGCTCCCTCTCTCCTCTCCTCCCCTCCCAATCCTACCCTCCCATCCCCTTCTCTACCCATACACCTCTCCCAATTCACTGATAAGGGAGGTCTTCCTCCCCTTCCTTCTCATCCTAGTCTATCAGGTCTCAGCAAGAGTGGGTACATTGTCTTCCTCTGTGTCCTGGTAAGGCTGCTCCCTCCTCAGGGAGAGGTGATCAAAGAGCAGGCCAATCAGTTCATGTCAGAGACAGTCCCTGTTCCCATTACCAGGGAACCCACTTAGACACTGAGCTGCCATGGGCTACATCTGTGCAGGGGTTCTAGGTAATCTCCATGCATGGTTCTTGGTTGGAGTATCAGTCTCAGAAAACACCCCTGTGCCCAGATTTTTTGGTTCTGTTGCTCTCCTTGTGGAGCTCCTGTCCTCTGCAGGTCTTACTATTTCCCACTTCTTTCATTAGGTTCCCTGAACTCTGCCCAATGGTTGGCCATAAGTCTCAGCATCTGCTTTGATACCCTGCAGGGTAGAGCCTTTCAAAGGCCCTCTGTGGCAGGCTCCTGTCCTGAAACAGCATTTGATTATCTATCATAAATAAACAGAAGAAAGAAAGGGGGGAGAAGGGAAAAAGAGGGGGAGGGAAGGAGGAAGAGATAGGATAGGGAGAGGGAAAGAGAGAAGGAGAGGAAAGGAAAGAGAGAATGGGTTGGGCCCACTTATCTCTCTCATTTAATCCAAGTACCAAACTCCACAGAAACTACCTACTTCCAGACACTACCCCATTCTGCTGACTTCAAATGCCATGTGCAACTTGATCAAGCCCTGTAGAAGGGAAGGAGAGTAGCTGTGTTGATGAAGATAGTTTGTAAGAGTTTCTTTTAACTTTAGAAAACCTTGATTCTGTAATCTAATTAGCTTATCCTCTTTAAAAATGCCTAAATAATCCGAAGTGACTGTGTCTTCCATTTGTAATGATCTCCCTCTACAAATGTTCCTTTATTTTCCATGTACAAGGTAAGATAACCACAAAAGCTCCTTAGATGTTCACTCCCACTCCTCCAGGAGATGGATGTGACTCATAGCATTAAGCCATTTCAACTACTCTCTCTTTTCACAAAAACACTGGCTAGTAACAGCAGGACAATCACATCATTTGCTTCCAATGGTGTGAGAAAGAACTGCCCACACACTCCTAAGCTCTGAAGAAAATAAACATAGCTCCCCTTTCACTGATAGATATATGCATGATACTCTCATTGTAATATGTCAAAAAGAGGACAAGAAATGCTCTCTGGTTGATGCCTACAGTGGAAGGAAAGAATCAAAGGAAAACTGTCTAGGGTAAGCACGGGTCTCTAGCTCCATTTTATTCTCACTGTTGCTGATGTAACTGTGAATTCTTGCTACATTTATAATTAAGAAAGGAACAGATGGTAATGCTTAGTATTAGGCAATAAGGAGTGGTCATTAAAACAATCTAGAATGCCAGCAGTTTGTATGATATCAGAGGGTTAGTTTACCATAACAAAGTTTTATATCCATGGAAAAAGAGGTATTAAGTCCCCTCCATTCTCATCACAGCTGTCCCCTTGTGAAAGGCGCATTGCACACCCTGGAAAGATTCCAACCTTTTGTAAACTGCTGGTCATATCTTGGCTTTATTATGAGCTGTCATCACAAGTGGCAGAGCATGAAATTCAAGATGGAATATTCACCAATCTATAAAGAAAAGCAGTTGAGGAGGTACTGGAGACTCCCTGGTACCATACTAGCATGATGGAGGAGGCTGGGGGCAGGGAAAGAAGGAAAATTCCAGAATCCCCAGAGAATGTGGCTATAAGTTCAGACATCTTGGAGCGTATAAGAGTTATTTACTTGTAATACAAAGTGAAGCAAAACATCCCTTCCCTTAGATGATAGAGGGTAACCAAAAGGGCAATAGCTGTGCAATTTTCTAGGAAGACAAACTAATAGCAATATCAACTGCTGAAGAATATTTTATTACACTGTGAATCCCTCCACTGTGTATTGGAAAAACTTCTTTCTAGTTGTGGTGTGGTTCAGCCTTAGCACACACCTTTAATCCAAGAACTTTCTGTAAACAGGATTAAATAAAATCAAATATAGGTCAAGAGGCAGAGCAAGCAACCAGCTGACAGAGAGTAAACAGGAAAAAGCAGAGAGTGACAGGAAGTCTGGAGGATGGATAGAGGGATGTACAGGAAGTAGAAAGAAGCGGCATTCAGTCTGAACTGTTTTTAAGACAGAATGGAGAAGGAGAAATTTTTTCCCCTTCTGAGACATCCGCTGAGTTGGAAGGTCGGCTGGGCGCTTTCTCTCCCTCTGCTTTTACCCCAGCATCAGGCTCCTGAGTTTTTATTGGTAAAGTTGAAGTTTGGAATTTTATTTTATAAACAATAATTTTTTTAAAGAAAGCTTTTAAGAAAACCTATTTTCTGCTCCAACCTATCTATGGTTATTTTTGTCTCTGATGATGTGAGCTTTCTAAACAATTTCTCAGGCATTAAATATATCTACAGATTTTTCATTTCACTTGAGGCAGGCTTCTGTCTTACCAGGACCAGGTTTCCATGATGGGGCAGCCACTATCTAGACCAGTGCACCACTCTGTGCAGAAGCTCTCTTGCTTCAGTCTGCTGATGTCCTTTATTATTACAAACCAACTAATATCCAGTTGATGAATGATGTATGGAAAAATGAATGGTAACAGGAGACTCTTATTAGAACATCCCAAGGCAGTGAGTTAGCAGAATTTTCAGTTCTGATTAATGCTACATATCAAAGAATGATCAGGAAAATAACAACTATAAAATATATAATTATAGAAAATTATTTCACTACCTTAGCAACACCCTTCTCTTTCTTTCTCTCTGTCTCTCCCTCGCCCTCTCTCTCTACTCCCCCCCCCCCCACATACACACACAGCCATATAAAGGAAGGAAGGAGATAATACAGAGTAAAGCCAGTGCATAATAGGAAGAGTGCATAGAGGCTTGTGAACTACCAGTAAAAATCTTGAAAATCTACGAACATATTTTCTGCCTGGATGATCCTTAAGAAAATGTTGTCAGCCTCCAAGTATATAACAATAGTCACACCTAAGATTCATTATGGTATAACTGCTGGAAAAACAAATGGAAGATATTTCATAAAAGCACCTTTGCTAACATTTTCCAGTCAAAGTCTGTAAGTTAAATGTCGGCAATGACACATGACATCTTGTTTTCTGTAGGTAGAGAACACTAAAACTAACAAACAGAAACAGCACCGCTATATCATCCAAAGTAGTTCTCATATCTAGAGACAAGGCTGAAATGGACACATCAGAGAGAGAACCTCAGAGATCATTAATAGCTCTGGTCAATCCATGACAGCGATAGTTCCCAACGGTTTGTATTCCAGTCCTGTAGTATCAACAGCTGACTAGTCACCACCCTTTCCTTCTTTGACAAAAGCCGAGGAGGCACACAAACCTGTGTCTCTTACCTCTGCCATCACACACACATTCTGTCCTGGTTTTTTTTTAATTTTTATTTATTTATTTTTCATTAAGGAAACTTATAGTACATAAGAAGCTTCTACTTCAGGAACAGGAGCAGAAACTTCCTAAACAATGGTCAGAGGAACATGAACCTTGGGAAAAGATTACCTGGATTTGAAGCCAGGTACTGTTTTTTTATTGGTTATGAGACACTTTGACTCTTTGGTATCTCAGCTACAACATCTATCAAACAGATTTAATAATAACTTCACAAGCTATCTATGAGAACGGAATTACTTAAACAGAAAATGACTGCGAGGAGTAAGTATCATAGAATGAGTATTCACTACTTCAGATATCTATTTTGCACTGTGACCTTGATTGCCTAGGTCTCTGACTTGGAAACACTGTGTTTAGTCTTAATCCCCGCCCTCCGCCAAACCTTCCTCCAATGCTTTGGATGACTTATCTTGGTGTCAGCTTTTAACAGCTTCAACATGGCCACCAATCTCTCAGTCCTGGCCTGATTGGTTCTGTTAGTTCAAATGCCTACGGTGATAAGTAGGATGTTTAAACAGTTTTCTAGACTATGTAAGAACACCTTGATAATTCCACAAAAGTTACATAAATAAAAACACAAACTGGTTGTCAGCTTGCATTGTTCAAATCTCTTAAAGAAGATCAACAGCTTGGGCTCTTGCCCCTCAAAAATAAGATCATTAGAAACCTGCCAACAATTCTGTTTTTATGCCAGTACCATGCAGTTTTTATTACTATTGCTCTCTAGTACAGCTTGAGATCAGCAATGGAGATACCTCCAGACAATCTGTTGTTGTACAACAACGTTTTGGAAATTCTAGGCTTTTCGTTTTTCCATATGAAGTAGAGAATTTTTTTCTTTCAAGGTCTGTAAAGAATTGTGCTTCTGACAGAGGGCTAATATTCAGTATATATAAATAACTCAAGAAGTTAAAAAGCAACAAATCAAGTAATCCAATTAAAAAATGGGCTATGGAGCTAAACAGAGAACTCTCTGTAGAGAACGGTAGAATGGCAGAAAAACACTT
>JAQQSO010002587.1:0-14248 GCA_028658305.1 Pachyuromys duprasi | reverse complement strand
TGCTGTCTGGTCAAGATGGTCCCAGGATCCTCTCAGCTGTGGGTTGAGACAGAACTCGGTATCCTCCCAGATCTGCTAGTGGACTCACACACTGACTGAGTTTTTGCTGGCGGATGCCTTTGGCCCGCGCCCCAGCAGTGTGCGGACTAGTCAAAATGGTCCCCCAATCCACTCAGTCTGTGGTGGTTCCTGCGATTGGTTCGTGCCCGCCACACACCCGTGGGTTGATGCAGAACTCGGGATCCTCCCAGATCCGGGGGCGGACTCACACACTGACTGAGATTTTGCTGGCGGAAGCATTTGGCTCGAGCCGGGGCAATGTGCAGACTGGTCAAAACGGTCCCCCAATCCACTCAGTCTGGTGTGGTTCCGATATTCGGTCCGAACCCGCAGCACACCCGTGGGTCGAAGCAGAACCCGGGTGCAGTGTGTGCTCGTAGGGCGCAGTTCAGTGAAAACAGCACCAGGTTTCTCCTGAGACTGCCCGCGAGACTGTGCGATCCAGTCTACAATGGCGGGTGCGGGCGCCCTGCGCAGCAGCTCCTCCAGATCAGAGCTGTGCCCTGCTGGTCACAGGGAAATTTCTCCAGGTAATAACTGGGTGTCCCTAGGGTTTTCCCACTTGATTTTCTCACTGTAGGAGTTCCGTTCACCTGGCACTCACAATGCTGGCGTTTTAGGTCCCAGAGTTCAGTCTCCTGGTCGCTGTGTTGTTTCTGCTCTCCTACTCCTCAGACACAGTGTTCTCTCGTGGCAGCCATCTTGGATCTCTCCCATTCATGATTTTTAAGTAAAATTTAAATTACTTCAAATAGCTCTTCATTCAAAGTTTTAATCCAGTAAGAATTGGAGATGTGCCGATGTGATAGTTGCGTGTTTGGGATTGATGGTAGGGAAGTAGGAAATGTCTGTGTTTCCCATAATTAAGCTATTGCATCTGTGAAAGGTCAGAATCCTTTGGCTGCATAATAAAAACATGTCATTTGTTGATGTAACACTGTGGAATCAAATACCAGCTGAGTGTTCTAGGTAGTGTGGGTTTACAAGGCATGAAGTTCAGGTTGCTGGGCACACAGATTGAATTTGAGTCAAAAACTTTTCCACAACATGAAATGTTCATGTTGAGTGTTCAGAAACTATGCTGTTGGGAAGTCCCATACAAGCCAGGCAGAAGTGCAGAATCACTTCCAGTTCATTCCGTATTGTATATAGATAAGTTTTGGGTCATTGTATATTTCCATTGTACACTTAACAGATTTCAACATTTTCATAACAACCCCTACAAGGTAATGACATCCGTGGGGTTGAGGATCGTGTCTGTAATGGCTATCAATGTGTGTTTCAGTCCCCCACAGCTTAAAGATGAAAACAATAAAAGAATAATAGGCACACTGAAAGCGCTCTATTTTCCCTAAAGTTCATATAGGCCAAGTTAAGTTTTGGATTCTTGTCTTTTGTGCTTCACTGAATTAGCCCTATAATTTCTTCTTTTTGTAGAAATTTTATTTCAGTAGAGTATTTTCTGTATTTTCTTATGATACCTTGTTCAGTTTTATTTGAGTAATTTGAAAGAGTGTCTTTTGTAGCCCAGGGGCTCTCCCACTTTCTATACAGTCCGAGCTGACTGAATATCTGATCCACCTGCTTCATCTTTCTAAGACTATTACAGGAGAATGAAATCATACCGCATTCTTGCCATTTTCTTGAAGCCAAACTTTCTCACAGGCTTCAGCCCAACCTGCTCAAGAATTGCTTCCTTACATGGATGCATTTCAGTCTGATCCTCAGGATACCCTTTACATCTCTATTGTGTCAGAACCTAGGTTTTGTGTTTGTTTGGACAAACTATCCTGTTATACTAAAGAAAAGAATATGACTGGTGAGAGGACTTTGTGTTTCAAGACACTGGCTAAATAGACTGATGACCTCAGTTCTTTCTGTGAGACCCACAACTCGAGTTGTCCTCTGACCATTCCACACACAGTGGCACAATTATGCTTGTATAAACATAAACAAACAAACAATGTGATACTTTTTAAAAAGATGTATGGAAAAAAACAATACCTTTATTTCAACTTCATTATTAATTGTGACTATATATACTATTAACTGAAAATAAACTTTTATCAGGACTTTGAAAGTATCTGGCAATTGTCTTAATTACCAATTACTTTGATTTTCAAGGACAAAAGCGTTATGGCTGCACTATTAATTCTTAATACACAAACTTCCCTGTGTGCTCGTGATGTGTTCTGTGCTTACACACATTATTTTTACACTTCAATGCAGCTTCTGCATTGACACTGCCATGAAGTTTCCAGGATTTCCATGAGCTCTCTGTCATGCACCTCTCTTCCCTAGCTGTTGTAGTTTTCCTGATTTTAGTTTTTATTTTATTCTTGTCCGTATTTTTCGTGCTTATTTCATGTTGAAGTCTGATATTTTAACTGTAGTTCACATAAAAACTTCTGGCTTCTGGTTTCTGGGTTTTTAATTTGTGTTTTTGTCTAAATCTGGATGACCTCCTTTCTGAGAAATTCTCAGATTTTTATCTCAGTCTATTTAATTTGATTATATTTCCTCCATTATAATTTTCATTCTCTGAATTTAGACCTGTGTAAATTTCTATCTCCAATCTTCCTTCTTCTTTCAGGGGTTATCGATCTCCCTATGATCATTTAGAAGTTGAATTTCATCTTTCTCTTTTAGGATACTTAGGAGTCTTTACACTTTACTTTTTCTGCAGTTTCTTTCCCAAGGATCTGCTCTCATTTGTTTATTTGGGCTGACTACTCTCCTGGTTGTCATTTTCTGCCTGCTTATGTTTGGAAACGACTACTCAAACCCTTCCTGGAACTTCAGAAGGTATGGTGGGAGCCATCAAAGGCAGGGTCACTGATGCTAATCTGTTTAGCCATTACACTGAGGACTCCTCTACACAAGTACATTGAGAATATTCCCCATGAGCTGGCTGTGTTTTCCAAAGAAAAGTCTTGATTTCTTTTACCTATAGGGAAGTAGCTCAGTTGAATTTCTCGGACTTCTATTACAAAAGAAAGCTGGGCATTTGATGGCTAGCTACCCCATGATTGCAGCTTGGGTATCCTCCCTAAACTATGCCTGACATTGTCCATCCTCATTAAAAAATCAAGGCTTTGCCTCTTCGGAGAATAAAATCCCAGTTTTCTGGTGGAGTGACCAGGGTGGTTGCCTAACTATGCAAATTATGATATAAGTTTCCAAATATTAGAAATTAGTTTCTCAACTGGAGAATTTTGGCAATGGGTTTAAAATATTCTCTTTTACGTGATTATCACAGTCAGGGCAGGAATGTCTTATCTGTGATCACAGACAACAAAGCATGAATGTTCCCCATGGTTGCTAGGATTCCAGAGAATATGGTGCTTTCTCCATTCTCTGAAGTCTCTGTCTAAGTTGAGAACTGATTTCCAAACACACTTCATTTATTATTGTTCCTTTAATCCTTATGTAAATACACACACGATGCTAACAATTTGTGTGTGTGTTTGTACCCACATCTGCATGGGTGGAGGCCAGCAGTTGAAGTTCAGTGTCATCATCGTTCTTCACCTTGATTTTTGAGAGAGTCTCTCAGTGAATGTGGATTTCACCCATAGTAGACTGGCTGGCAAATTAGTTGTGCTGTTTCCTTGCCCTTTCACAGCTAATATTACACACAAGTACTGCTCACAGAACTTTTTCAGGAACATTGGAGATCCAAACTCAGGTCTTCATGTTTGCACAGCAGGTACTTTTCCCACAGAATCATTGCCCATCCCAGTTCTTGAGACTTCTCATTACTTGTGCCAGAATGCTTCCAGTTCTTGAGATCATTAGTATTTCTACAGGACAGTGTGAATTACTTTTTTAACTTATTCATTTCCAGATTTGAATTTAGCTGTTGTGGTCAGGTAAATGACTCAACAGCCATTAACATTCCAGTTTCTAAAAGTCATCACTTTGTTTCTCTTTCTTCTTCTTCTTCTTAAAAAAAAACAAATGAAAAGAAAACAAGATAAACCATAAGAGTATTTGTCTTCTCAAGATATGGCTTTATTGCAATTTATTTTAATATATTTTCTCCAGAGTGTGAAGAATGTTCAGCAAATTCTACCTGTGAACCTTAACTGTGGTAAATTTGTATTTCCTACTTGAGTAGTCCCACTATTATGAAATAGAACAAAATAGTTTAGGATGGTGCTCTGACAAATTGCTGTCTATGTCTACTCTGGGAGCCTGTTCATTTCTGTTTGATTGTGGGTTTAAGGTGAGAAGAAGGTAGTGTGTGTACAAGAGGAACTTTAAAAATAGGATTATTGATTCTCTACCAAAGCCTCATATACACAATGAGCGGCTTCATTTCATTCTGTAGTTTTAACTTTGATGAACTACACAAGCAGAGCCTTGGGTCACCTTAGAAGTTAAGCTCAATTTTGAACTGCTTCAGGGTGTTCTATATGAGACTCTCACCAACTGGCTTCCCCATATTCAGATTTTTAGTCCCTGTTTTACTTATATAACAGAGTGCAACAGGCTGGCTGGTTTATACACAATGGAAGGCTATTTGTTTAATTATTTTACACCTTAAAAGTTCCATGAGCCTGGATGATTACCAGATGAGGGGCTTCTCATAAGGAGAAACTACATGTGTGAAAAAAGTGAAAGAAAGCTATTGTTCTCCTAGTGTTTCACACCCAGTTTAGCTACCATAAGGGCATTGGACAACAGGTTATTTTGTGAGATAGCATAACTATTTAGTAAATCTGATGATTGCAATGGATTATATCCTGAAGAGAATCCACTGGGTCCATACACACACACAAACACACACATACATCTGCATGCACTTTAAGAAAATTGAGTACATCTGAGAATGTATGGTCCTCTATTATAATAGGAACAGAAATATATTCTGAAAAGCACTCTTTTCAAACTTTGCCTTTTTTTTTGCTTTTTATGGATAAGCAATAGAATGATTCACCTTTCCCCTTAGAACTTTTAAAATATGCTTTTGAAAAATATCCTTTGAAGCTCCCATAGGCAAAAGTTATTTTAACCAAGTACCACTGTTTCTTCCAGTTCTAATGAGTTGTGAACGACTAAACCTCACAGTGCATGGCACTGACCATGAGGACACTTGCTCTACAATGTCTCATCTCCAGTGACAGTGCAGAATAATTCCAGAATTGTTCCAGCTTGTAACTGGAAGTCATGGCCAAAGACAGTGATGCTTATTACGGTTCCTTTTCAAGAATATTATGTTTAATTTTAAGTGTCAACTTAGCTATGCTTAGAGTTGTCTCACACTTCAGGTGATATTGTTCTCAGTGTTTCTCTGAGGGCATTTCAGATGAGATTTGTGTCTTACTTTACAGACTGAGACAAGCATGTGAGTCTTGTGAATAGAAACAGGCCTTATCCAGTGACTGGAATGTCTGACCACAGAGCAAACTATTCCAAATAAGAGAGAGTCCTTCACAGAGCTTGTGACAACATGTACAGTTCCCACACTGGTCTAAGCTAGACGGCTTTCCAGAGCTAAGGGTAGAAGTGGACACAAGCCGCATCCCCTAACCCAAAAGCTACCCTGAATTATTAACCTCTCACCAAGAAAACAGAGGAAAACAATGCAGCCAATCCTGATGAGACCTGATAGGCTAGAGTCAGATAGAAGGGGAAGGAGGACCTCCACATCAGTGGATTTGGGGAGGAGTATGGGAGGAGATGAGGGAGGGAGGATGGATTTGGGAGGGAATGAGAGAGGGGGCTACCGTTGAGATACAAAGTAAGTAAACTGTAATCTATAAAAATAGAAGTATTTTTTTTAAAAATTGAAAAAAAATAACTTTCCCCAATGGACTCTCACAGGCCATACATCTGGACAGACCCCATGTTCAAATGTAGATAACTGTCACAAAACAACATCAATAGCATTTTTGGAGGTTCCCTTGTCTTCTCTCTTTTCTGGGCATAATTTTTTTTAAATTTATTTCTATTTTTTCTTTTTTTAAATTTCTCTATTCCCTCCCCATACAGGAATTTTGTTCATATATTATTGTTTCCAATGTTTTGTTTTTATGGAATATAGGTGTAGGCAAATGTTTGTCTCTGTGCCTATAATATGTTTCTTTTTCTTTGCCTCTTTTTCTCCTATATGTTCTGTCCTATTTCCACCTGTCAATTTTTAATTTATCATTATTTGTACATGACTTTGTTTCCTAACCTAATGAGAGAAACAGAGAAAAGGGATGGATTTGGGTGGATGGGAGGTCTGGATAATTCTAGGAGAACGTAAGGCAGGAAACTATAATCACAATAATGTATGAAAAAAAAAACTACTTTAAATTAAAAAAAAAAAACAGTGAGTTTTTACTGCTTGTTGAATCTCCCTCTTGGAGATTATTGCTCTTTTATGTTTAGACTTATAGTGATTCATCCCTGATACTTGGTCTTTAGAGTTGGCCTCTGGAAGGATCTACGTTATTGTCATTTTGGTTTTAGGCCTTTGGATTCATGGTGGATCCTCTAGTCTGTAGTTTGCTCTCTCAGCCTATAGAACTTTCCAGCCCCATAAACTATATGTACAAGTACAGTAAATCTCTTTATTTACAGCACAAGTATAGACTTCACATACATTATGATTTTTATTTATATATAATTAAACCATATATATATATATATATATATATATATATATATATATTCAGACAAACACAGACATAAGCACACATCAAACAATTGGACACAGATACACAGACATAAACACAGACACACGGTGAAGTAGCAGTTTCAGAACTTTAACATCTTGATAGCTGCATTTATACACATGTATGGTAGACAGTTTCTGAATGTGTAAAATGTCAGTAACAAATCATAGGTTTATATGAATGGATCAGAACTATTTACAGCCTTTCTCAAATTTTTTCTGGAACAATTCTCAAATAATAATAATAATAACAAACACTGATTAATGCCTCAAAACTTGTACAGTACAAAGCACCAGTGACACTATCACAAAGTGACTAGGAAAAAGAAATCAAAGATGCTGTAACTGGTGAAGAACATCAAATTCACATATCCCATAACTGAGAATTTCAGTCATTTCCAGGTTAATCTGGTTTATCAGGCATGTCAAGGCAGCCTTCCTACTACTATTCTGTTCTTTCCCTCTTATCTTCCATGGGATTTTGTGCCCAGGATTCTGAATGGAGTTTTCTGAACTTCTGTGTGGAATACTCTGAGTCTATCAACACAGCTGAAATTTTGTACAACAAATTTGTGGAATGGGGAGTTTATTCAACAATTTGCTATAAAGGAGCCAGAAACATTCAGCTTGGTTCTCTGGATTGAGGTGCTAATGAGAAGTAGGATGAGGGGCAATTATGAGAAATTAAACTTTCATTTTCTGGGAATTATTTTCTTAGAAAGCTCAGTTCTTAGAAAGCAGAGTTTCCCTGCCACAGTTCTAAGGAGACTGTTTCCATAAGTAGGATATTCAGTCCCTCTCCTTCCACAAAGGAGACTGTATTGTTTTAATTCCCTCAATTTTAAATAATCTAACTTGCAGTCATCTTTCTGCATAGTACTAAATGTGGGAGTCTCAAAGTGGCACCGACTTCTACATTAATAGCAATAAGGAAGACAAGGAAGAACATTCCTCTCTTCAGTTTTATCCCTTAAGAGCCTTTCAAGTAATTTTGAGGAAATAAATAAGCAACAATAGCAAAACATTGTACTTGGTCCCAGTCTGGTGTTCACTTCCACCATCATATTACCGTATCTCATTCTCTTCATTTTGTTAATTGAATTCTTGTGATTCTTTAATTCATCCTTAAAGGGTAGGAACTGGCTGGGTGATATTCCTTGGTGTTCAGGGATGCACAGAATTGGTCTTCTAGGTGGTTTTGCTTTATGGTGTTCTCGATGAGGAGTAAGGCTCAGGATTCTGATGACTTGGATAAAAATTATATTATTCATTAGGATTTATGCATCATTCCTTTGCCATACATACTCATCCGGTGTTCCGAGTGTTGATATCTTTATGATTCAAGCCTGGGTCATAACAGTCCCAACATGCTAGGTTCATCTACTAATCCTCAAAATGCCAGTAAATGAGATAATGATGAGAAACAGAGACAAGACATTCATGGAATGAGCCGCATTAGGAAGAGGAGCAAATTAAAAAGCACAATTTTGCAAGTCTGTCTCTTGGGTACCAACTAGAGGGTTAGGTATAAAAACAGGGCAAATGGTATGTATTCCTGGGCATTTATGGCTAAAGTGTAGTTCTATTCAACATTAACCCAGCATTATCTCTTCAGGCTCTGCTACAGCCATACAAGTTGTCAGAATTGGAATGCTGTGAAATCTTACACCTGGGAGACAAGTCCTTCCTTTGGCTGGTGGGTGCCAGTGTTTTCTGTCACAGAGCATGAAGTTCTTAGGTAAATCCCAATTATTGTGTGCCCCTGATTCACTAGACAGATAGTCAAGTAGAGACATTCATGTCTCCCTCGAGAACTCCTTCACTCCTTTCAGGATGATAACAACATTTCAAAGGAGAACCGTATATTCCAAAAGACGTTTGCGTTTTTGAGCCTCAGGATTTTTCTGAGTTTGTAAATAATATTGCTTCACAACTGTTATGTTCACTACCATCACGACTACAATACACATGTATACAGATATAGTGAAGGTAAGAGACAAAAGCCTATTCGTTCAGTTTTTTTTTTACATTTTTCATTATTATTATTATTAACAATCTTTCACTTTGTATCCCAGTTGTAGCCCCCTCCCTCATCTCCTCCCAGTCTTACCATCTCTCCCTCCCCTATCCTTAGTCTACTGATGGAAGAAGTCCCCCTCCCCTCCTTTCTGACCCTAGCCTATCAGGTCCCATCTGGACTGCCTGGATCTTCTGTGTGTGCTGACTGGGTCACCGCACCATTGAGCTAAATCTTCAAAGAATGGACATTGATGTTTGAATCTCTCCAGGTTCTGGTTGGTGTTCCTCTTGTTTCTTTTCTCCCCTTAATCAGCTCTGTGTTTGCTCATTTTCTCGGCTATTTATTCAATGAGACCTAAGATCTAAGTTTCTATTCTGCAACTATGGCATAGGTATCATTTGCCATGCATTTTGAAAGTGTATGCGAAACTTTTCAACACCTTAGCATCAATGGGTATGATTTGCTGGCTATCTGTTGCAAATACTAGGGTTACTTTACCAGATCTCTTATTTTGGTGTCCTGCCATTAATTCTTTCCCTTGTAGCAAAATAAACTAAACCTTACATATCGCACTTAAAGCCAACTTCAGCCTACTGAATTTTAAAAAAAAGAGAAAGAAGGAAGGAGGGAAAGGAGGAGAGGAAAGGAAAACGGAAAGGAAAGGAAACAAAACGAAAGGAAAGGAATGGAGAGGAAAAAGTACATGGTCCCAGGTTTTGGCACCAAATAAAAGAAAAAGAAGTAAAAAAGGAAAGGACGTGTCTTCTCCTAAGTATTTTGAAGAAGAAATTTTATTAAAGGTAAAGTAGCAACATAGCCATAAGCAGAGACATCCGGGAATGTCCTGAATGTACTTGACTCTGAGCCATGTGAGGAGGTAGGGGAGGGAAGATAGCTTCCATGTGTAGTAGCCAGGAGACCCCCAAAAATATAGATGAAAGAACCAGATAATCAAAATGGTTAGATTTTATATGAAAGGGCAGCTCTGAGAAGGAAAACCCAGTCACTGAGCTTGAGACGTTTATGGTAGGAGGTTGGGTATGGCAGCCAAGATATCCCTGTAACAGGTAGGAACTGAGAAATGCAGGGAGAAGCTGGAGGCGTTAAAATGTTGAATTTGCACCTCAGCCATTTGCCAATGGTTTGAAAACCAACACCAACCATCTAGAGAACCTTCCTCTACCAAGTTTTACTGACTGTCTCACAACAGCAAATCTACTCCATTAAAGCATGGAAAGTATTTCCCACTGATATTGAAAAGGAGTTATGAATGTGTTGACAACTTTGAACAATTTATCTTTGAACAATTATTCCTAAAGTGGTATGTACTATAAAATTACGTTAAAATTCAGATGCAAGATTTAGAAAATTCTAAGAAGAATCACTCCAATTCCTTCTGAAACATGAAAGCTCTCCCTGTGAGAGACAAACCCTGAGCTCTAGTCAAACATGTTTCCTGCTTAAAGAGTCATTAGGTCAACACTAGAACAAACATATTTCATATTATAGGCTGGAAGTTCTTTCTTTGAACTGTCATATATAGCAACATCATCCTGTTTCCTTCAAGGGTGTCTCAGTTTAGTGCTTATGACTTAAGCCCCTTTAACAAGAATGGTCTAATGTCTGCTTCATCTAGCCTTCACCAGAGGATCACATTCTACCATGGTTATTATCCTAAAGCATAGATACATAACCTGACTTTTTTGATCAGGTTGCCTAAATGACTTCCAAATCCTAGCAAGAATCTGCAAGTGTGGGGTGTTTCATTCTCAAGAAGTACAGTTGAGCCTTTCCATTTATGTGTTCTGCTCCTTCAGGTGAATCTCCTCTACAAGGCTGACTAGTAAGTTTTCTGTTTTATCAAAAAGCTCCTGGAGACTTCCAGAGTCTGCATGTAACTCATAGACTTCAGTTCTGTCTGCCTGGAAAGCTCTACTTTTTCCCAGCTTCTATCTCATACATCATCCATGTCTTAACTGAAATTTCAATTTTTACTTTCTCTGTGAAGACTTCCCCTACAATCTCAAAGTATTCGCCTCTTCTTATCTTCAGCCACATTTATTAGCTGCATTAATCATGTTGGCACAAGGTAATCATTAGTGATTCCACTGACTTCTTCATCTGCATTTCTTTTGTTTACCCAACTGCCTAGTAAGTCTCACTCAGTAAGCTCCTATAAGTCATTTATGTTTATATATATTTTGCCTCTGAAATTTTACAGCTGTACCTCCTGGCACCTATGATTAAGGCCAGATGTGTGTAAAGCCCTCCATACGTGACCCATGCCTACGTTTTTAGGTTTATTTATAACTGTACTTGTTCTTTTGTTCTTTCAAATTGTAAGTGGGGGTCATTTTTCTATAGTATTTTATACTATTGTTTCCTTTACACATTTAAGAAGCCTTTAATGTTGGCACCTTTCTGCTAAGTATCTTTTCAACTTGCCCTTTTTTTTTGAAGATCCTATTGTTACAAACCTAGAGTAGCATTCAATATATTCAGGGAAATTAGTCTTCCTTCCTGATTGATTTTGAATTATTTCTGTAGATGTCCAGTGTATGAACGTTGAGTTAAAAAATTAATTTGGAGTGAAGAGCAACTTTTTAAATTAATTTTTTATTCACTTTGTATCCCGGTTGTAGCCCCATGAGGCCTCCCCTCCCAGTCCCACGATCCTTACCTTCACCCTTTTCCCCTCACCTATACCTCAAAGAAGGGGGGCTCCCTTTCCCATCATCCAAACTCACTAAGTTGCATCAGGACTGAGCTTGTTCTCTTCCCCTGTGACCTGGCAAGACAGTTCCACCAGAAAATAAGTGCTCAAAAAGCTAGTAAGTGAGTCTCTCTCTGATGCAGCCCTCACTTCCCTGACTAGAGACCCCACAGGCCTAAGCTGCCCATCTGCTACATCTTTGTAGGGGACCTAGGTCCATTTCATGCATGGTCCTTGTTTGATAATTGAGTATTAGTCAGCCCCTCTGAACCCTGGTTAGTTGGCTCTGTTGGTCTTCTTGTGGAGCCCCTGTCACCTTTAGGTCCTTTTTTCTTTCCTCTCACTTTTCCACAAGACTCTGTACACATTGCCCAATGTTTGACTGTGAATCTCAACATTTGTTTTGTTGTGCATGTGCTGCTGAGTAGAGCCTCTCACGGGACAATTCTGACAGGATCTTGTCTCCAAGCATAGCAGAATAACTTTTTTCATTTATTTTTATTTTTTAATATTAGTTACATTTTATTAACTCTGTATCCCAGGTGAATCCCACTCCCTCATTCCCTCCCAATCCCGCCCTCCCACCCTTGTCTCCTCCCTGCCCCTTTCCAAGTCCACTGAGAGGGGAGAACCCCTCTCCTTTCATCTGGCCCTGGTTAATCAGGTATCTGCAGGACTGGCTGCAAAGCCCTCCTCTCTGGCCTAGTGGGGCTGCTCCTCCCTTGCTGGGTGGGAGGTCAAAGAGCTAACCATTGAGTTCATGTCAGAAATAGTCCCTATTTCCCTTACTAGGCTACCCGCTTGATTACTGAGCTACCATGGGCTACAGGCAAGCAGAGGTTCTAGGTTATATCCACCCATGGTCCTTAGTTGGAGAAATAGTCTCATATAGGATCCCTGTGCCCAGATATATTTGGTCCTTGTGGAGCTCCTATCCTCTCCAGGTCATATTAACTCCCCCTTCTTTCATATGATTCCCTGCACTCTGCCGAAGGTTTGGTTATGAGTCTCAGTTTCTGCTTTGATACACTGCTAGGTAAAGTCTTTCAGGGGCCCTCTGTGGCAGGACCCTGTCCTGTTACTTGTTTTCTCCTACATCCTGTGTGTCTTTCTAAGCGAGGATTGATCATCTTACCCTTGGTCCTCTTTTTTGTTTATCTTCTTTAGGTGGATAGATTTCAGTATGTTTATCATATCTTATAAGTCTAAATAAGTGAGTATATACTATATGTGTCTTTCTCCTTCTGGGATACCTCACTCAGAATGATATTTTCTTGGTCCCACCATTTGCCTGCAAATTTCATGATTTCCTCGTTTTTAATTGCTGAGTAGTAGTATTCATTGTGTAAAAATACCACAATTTCTGTATCCATTCCTCAGTTGATGGAAATCTTGGTTTCCAGGTTCTGGCTATTACAAATAAACCTGCTACGAACATGATTGAACAAATGTCCTTGTGTACTTGAGCATCTTTTGGATATATGCCTAGGAGTGGTTCTTTCATAGTGTCAGGGGTTGTCACTTTCCAGTAGAATGAGTCATTGGTTGGGCTAGGCATTATGTAGGAATTCCCTAAATCTGTGTTTTATCTGCTCTATTTTTATCCCAGAATATCTCAGGGGTAGAAGATAAAATTGAAGAAACAGACAAGAACAGAACTGTTTATTAATACATATAGATGACAAAAGCTTGTTAAAAAAGAGACTATGGATACAACAGAGAGAGGCTGTGCACCAGAGCACCAAGTATAACTACTACTTAATAACTGGTTTTGGTTTGAGTTTCAAAACGCTGACAGGAAAACATGCCCCCCATGCATGACTGCTAGCCTTTGTCACAGTTAGGAAGTATGCTGTATCACAGTGGGGCAGGTGTAAGGAAACTGAGATTCCCAAAGGAAATATTCTAAAAATAACAAGACACTTTCCTCTTCTCTTCTCTCCTCTCTCCTCCTTTTCCACCCTCCCCTCCCTTCTTTTACCTGCTTCTCCCCTCTATTCTTCTTTCTTCTCCTCTCTTCTCCCCTCTTCAATTCTCCTCTCCTCCTTTCTACTCTCCTCTGTTCTTTTTCCTGTTTTGAACTTGGGCTCTTTCTCTCTCCTGTCCCTTCACCCTCTGTAGTCTCTTTCTCTGTCTCTCCCTCCTCAGTTTTATTTCTCTCTCTCTCTCTCTCTCTCTCTCTCTCTCTCTCTCTATATATATATATATATATATATATATATATATATAGATAGATAGATAGATAGATAGATAGATAGAGATAGATAGATAGATATATCTATATATATCTATATATAGATATAGATATAGATATATCTCCATCTGTGTTTCTCCCTCCTTTTCTCCTCCTTGCTTCTTGATGACCACACCATATATAAGTTTGCTTTAGATGCATTTCCCAACTCCACACTGTGAAGCTTTAATATAGGCCCAAAACAAAACTCCTGGAGATTTCAGCTTGAACTTCCTATCCTATAGGTTTATATAAGTGAGTATATACCATATGTTTCTTTCTGCTTTTGGGATACCTCACTCAGTATGATCGTTTCCAGGTCCCACCATTTGCCTGCGAATTTCATGATTTCCTCCTTTTTAATTGCTTAATAGTATTCCATTGTGTAAAAGTACCACAATTTCTGTATCGATTTCTCAACTGAGAGACATCTGGGTTGTTTCCAGGTTCTGGCTATTACAAATAAAGCAGCCACGAACATGGTTGGTTGGTATGATCAATGCTTGTTTGAATGAACAAATGGGATAGACATTGAGTGGAGGAGAAAACAAGCAA
>JAQQSO010002586.1:0-14248 GCA_028658305.1 Pachyuromys duprasi | reverse complement strand
CTAGATCCCAGGGGAGGACATTGCAGCCAGCCCTGAGGAGACAGGATAAGCTGGGGTTGGATAGAAGGGAAGGAGGTCCTCCCCTGTTGGTGGACTTGGAGGGGGCGGGGAGGAGGGAGATGAGGGAGGGAGTGGGAGGGTAGGAGGGAATGAGGGAGGGGGCTACGCCTGGGATTCAAAGTACCTAACCTGTGATTGAGATAAAAATAAATAAATTTTAAAAAAGAAGTGTATTTATCACGTGTTTACTTAGAAAATACAATGCACAGATATATAATATACATACTGTATAACTAATGCTCTCTTATGGTGTTTAGCAAGTGCTTAACAAACATTTATAATATATCAGCTATTGTATTATTTACTTCGAAAATCTCAGTTAAATACTACTAACAGGCTGTTCTTACAGTTTTCACATTTCACAAACAGCTTTTCAAAACACTGGTCACATGGATATTAATTGGTAGAGATGATATTATTGTGACTGTTATTACTAGTCTTGTCATATGGATCCTGATTCTAACAAGGCATTGCATATACATCCATGCACAAACACACTAGTGAGATCCGACAGATTCCTTTGAATTCACAGGGAGCAGACACCACACAGTACACAGCTGGTGTCCTGGTGAACACCTGTAATCCCAGCACTGGAAAGGCAGAGACAGGACAATGAAGAGTTCAAGGTTATCCTCTGCTACATATAAAGTTGAAGTCTCAAAAAAATAGAATAAAGAGAAAGGATAGCTAGAAAAAGAAACAAAACACAAACATTATAGGGGGAAACTCCTGTTGGTTTATAAAATGTAACATTTCCTCTACAACTAGGTTTTTTTTTAAATTTTTTACTTCAATGCCAGCTCCCAAGATAGATAAATTATAGACAACAAAATGCAAAAGCTGTCAGAATTATTTTCTTTTGGGGGAATTTGAGGCCCATGATAGGAGAAACTTATCTTAGCATTCACTCAGCAATGTGTTGTTGGCCACCAGCTACGTCCTATGTACTGTAGCTGGTGTTAGAAATGCTGTTGGCAAATCTGGGCCCAGGGGTCTTTTCTGAGACTGATACTCCAACCAAGGACCATGCATGGATATTACCTAGTACCCCTGCACAGATGTAGCCCATGACTCCAAGTAGGCTCCCTAATAAGGGGAACAGGGGCTGTCTCTGACATGAACTCAGTGGCTGGCTCATTGATCACCTACCCCTGGGAGGGGTGCAGCCTTTGCAGGCTACAGAGGAAGACAATGCAGTCAGTCCTGATGAGACCTGATAGGCTAGGGTCAGATGGAAGGGGAGAAGGACTGACCCTATCAGTGGAGAGGGACATAGGAGGAGATGAGGGAGGGTGAGATTGGGAGGAGAAAAGGGAGGGGGCTATAGCTGGGATACAAAGTGAATAAACTGTAATTAATAAAACATAAATAAATTTTAAAAGAAGAAATGCTATTGGCATGGCCTTGTAATGCCACCTATCTGATCAAGACGGTTGTAATCTGGGAACAGTGACCCCATTTGGGGTCTTTGCTGCAGATACTTAGGATTCTGTGGTGCTAGTGTTTACCATAAAAATCACTAGCCACTTTTGCTAACTGTGCTTGAATTTAAAAGAATTAAAATTAAAACTTAGGAAACCTTCAAATACTTCATCACCATAGCCAAGTTTCTAGTGTTCAGGACCTCCTTCAGCCACATTTTAAGAACTCAATACTTAGCCTGGCTGAGGGCTTCCATATTTTGTGACTCGTTTCCATCAATGCAGAGCACCAGAACACAAAAACAACAAGATAGTTTACAGATAACCAACTTCCAATATCCTTATATAGTTGGTGAAATGAGGCCAGAAAGAGGTAGACGGATAAGGGGTGCATAGTCTATCTAACATCAAGTGAAAGCTCAATGACAGAGTGAAAGCCTTGCTTTCAACCTATCCTACCCAGCATGCCAGCTTCCCTTCATGAATTAAGGATAAGAGGTCATTGTCCTGAGATGTGGCATTGCTTTGCATGGTTTATGGACACCAGCTGGTCTTCAGAGGAAATGGGCCCCAGAGCAGACCTAGCCATCTCCACAGGAGGGAGACAAAAAGAACAGCATCACGGATGACAAAAAGAACAGCAGTAGCTGTCCTGTGCGCATGCCTCCCAGCTCTGAGCGTGGCAAGCAATACCTGTTTGAACAGTCTGATGTTATTATGACAGAAAAGGGGACCAAGAGTCAGAAAGGTATAGTAAGTTGTTCAAGGTTACTCAGCTAAAAAAAGAGGGGAGGACAGAGAAGGAAAGGAAAGCGGGAGGGTGAGATGGACAGAGAGAAAAAGTGGGGAGGGAGAGAGGAGAGAGATGAACTGGAACTTGGGTCCTGATGTATGAGGCTATGCTTTCTCTAATCTTGAATTTCATCTTAAAGCTTCATTTTCATGAAACAAGAACCAATTAAAATTGCATTTTTTTTTCTTTTCTGGCTGTGCTTCAAACTCAGAAATCAAAACAAATGTAAAACTGAAGTTTAAACAAGAACCATCCCTACTGGGAAAACCACAATGCTCTTCTTCTTCCTGTCTCATTTCAGCAGCTCTGGGACCCCTGGAAACATGGCTGAGTCCAGGAAAGACTAGAAGGAGCCATGAGTGAGACAGTGGAGATCAGGGATGCACTGAGGATTATGTGGGATTCTCAGTGATCCCTGGCACCTCTGTCTCAGGATGGATGAGAGAAACAAACGCAGAGACTTTTTTGATGTTGGGCTTCCTTCCAACCTCAGCAGCAGCTGTGCCTCTTCAAATCCATGTCAGGCAGAGAGAGTGGCTTCATTCTTATGTGATAAGGCATTATCATCTCTTATTCATGTAGGGTTTACCTTGTAGTGTCACTTTGATGACTGAAATATTTGCTTGAGAGTTCTCTGGATAGATCTCCTAGGACAGAAAGAATGCAGCTGGCTAGTGAGCTCTCTCACTACTAGTTGAGCTTGTTTTGCAAATATAAGCATAGTGAAATGACTCTTTTGAGCTCACCTGAATCCAAAGGAGAATACAAGCCAGGGAAGGTGACTTTGAACCTCACTACAGAGGGCTTTCTGCACCAGCTAAGACCCTGCCACTTGGTGTAGAAAGTGATAAGAATTTCAGAAATTAGATCTTTTAGTTCTTTTTTTTTTCAGCAGAAAACTGCCACAATGGGGTTTATTTGATCATTTTGCAAATATTGAATCCCTGCTATGTGCTAGCTACTTCTCCAGGCCTTGCAAACTGGAGCATGTACCAGAGAAATACACACAGGCTTGCATCCATCTAGCATAGTGGTTTTCAGCTGGGGACATTTGGAATTATTGGGAGGCATTGTTAACTCCCGTAACAGGGTGAGGGTGGAGCATACTTTTGGGGTCCTGGAGCAGAAATTGAGGATATTTTAGCACCCCCTGCAACAGCCAGACGTGCTGGAGCAAGACTGGCAAGATGGCGGCTAGTGCTGAAGGTAGTGGGAAACTCTGACCTACGGAGTCATAAGCTCACGAACAACCCAGACCTGTCACCTCGCATATAAATCACAGACTGTATCACAGTGCCGAGTGCACAAGGTATAAATAGCAGATCAAATAAAGCAAGATTTTTTTTTCTTGTAGCATAGCCTTGGAAATGATCCAAGGATACACCAATGTCATACTTTAAGTGTTACAGACAAAATTTGAAAATCTGTAATGTTTTAACATCCAAGTAGAAGTTCAAGGTTATCCAAAGTGAGACGTTCCACAATTACAGACTCCAGGTGATTTCTGGGGAAAATGATTAATGAGATCCTAGGAATCAGGAAGGGCCTATCACAAACAGCCATAGCCTTTGGAACCTGTCAAAGGCAGATCGTGTCAATGACAGCTGGTATTCATCAGATACTGGCTACAAGCATGGATTCATCATTGGATGTATCATTTCAGCTACCATGTGAAGTAAAATCACAGAGACCCCAGCTTTGCAGATAAAGCCACGAAAGCAGAGAGCTTGAGTAATATGACGAAGACCACTCAACATAGCAGAGGCAAGCTTTGAAAGAAAGCCTTAGAATATGCACAGTGTGTACATTTCCTCCTGACGTGCTCATCAACGTTTAGAGGGACCACCACTTAGCAACCCCAGCTGACCAGATGGCCCTGGAAGGTAGGCTCAAACTGCAATGTAAATGTAGAAAACCTGATCTGAAATGGTGCAGAAGCTGGTGCTTGAACACATTTGTCATCTAGACTTTGATATTGCCCTGGGTCCCGTTTTCTGAACCATTTTACAAGCTGTCGACTTCCACCATCACAAGTGCTACTCCTGCTTATGTAAGCTACTGCAATTTTTAGATATCTAAGACCAGTGAATCCTCATAGAGAAAAGCTGCAGGGAGGAGTTTCTAAACCCAGGAAGCAGCTCAGGGGTCAGTCTGTGGAAAAGGGAGGACATAGTATATAAAGATCAGCCTACAGCCAGCCTAGGAATAGAGGAGAGGGAGAGAGATTGCAGGAGGTGCACAGGCCTAGATACCTCTATCTGGGTTTAAATCTTGGCTTGACTCCCTGTATATTTTCAAATAAGCCAATTAATGAACCTCTAGTTTCCTGTCCTTGAAAGAGGTATATATTAATTATTGCTTTGTGGAGTTGATTAAAGAACCAAATGAGCCAACGATGCAATTCATCACTCCTAAATGCACACCTATATGATATCATCTCTAGAATTGGAATATACCTTACAATTGACAGATTATCATAGATTAGTATTGAGCTTTTTTTTCCTTAGGGGTGCATAAAATAAAATGTAAATAATTGATTACATCTTAAAACTAATAATACAGTATGTCTGGAATATGATGCAAGTTTAAAATATTAGGAATCATTGCCTCTGTTTTTTATTATCAGCTCTTAGCACACCATCAGGCCTCAGTAAACATAAGTTCAGAAAAAAATTCTCTTGGCTTTGAGTCTGACCTGAAGGTACATATGAAGATTTGTATCAATACAGCACATGGAGAGGTCACGCTCTGGGCTCTATTCCTGGGGAAAAGATCAGCAGAAACCTACAGACAGAATCACCTTGGCAAGAAGAAATGATGAAACGCTGGCTATAATAAATCTCACTGGACAGATCTTTGTGGTTTCAGAAAATGTCCGTGACTGTATTCCTCCTCTGGTGCACAATTTGCAACACAAAACCACCAACCCCTCCACCTGCACCTTCCAGTCTCCCAGCAAGCTATGCAGGTTATGAGCCCAGAGGTGTGATTGTGATGTCGCATGCCCAAGCTCTGCAGCAACAGTGATAAGTCCTTTCCAAATGCCGTTCCTCAGCTTAAGCTTGGCCACACAATAGCACACCAGCTTGGCCTCACAGCAGCACACCATAATCTCCTTGGTTATTTTCATTATTGTGATGACCCTTTCTAATGTTGATTTTTCAAAATTCTGACTTACTTTTTTCAATATTTTGTGGACATGGAGCTTGTTTGAGCATTTTTGTCAACATTTACTTGGGCTAAAGAGTTGCCAGGCAAGTAAAATGCCATATTCATCAAGATACAAGTAACTGTGTCTGATCAGTTTTCCTTTCTTTATTCCTAAGCATGGAACCTTTTTAATATAAAAGATATCCAAATACTTCCAGCTCCCCAGGCTTCTGTAGAACAATGAAAACAATAGCAATAGATGATGAGGATGATGATGTGATGATGGTGATGTGATGATGATGATGGTCATGACGATGTTCTATGTACTATAAAATGGTGAACAAGAAACTTCTTCCATGCCATCCAAAGAAAGAGAAGATTTAGAATAAGAAAACAAACTTAACAAGAGAAGACCTATTCCAAAAAAAAAGCAAGAGAGGGAACACTTCGATATTCTAAAAATTAGTGACAGGTTACATAAAAGGAGCAAAGGAAAAGACAAGCAATAGCCAGGCATGGTGGCACATACTTTAATCCTAGTACTTGAGAGATATAGGCATGGAATCTCTGTGAAGTCAGGACAAGTCTGGTCTACATAATGAGTTCCAAGTCATTCAGAGTTATACATTGAGCCCTTGTCTGAAACAAAGCAAAAAGACATGACATATACAAAAAAGAAGATAGCCAGAGTGGATATAGTCCTGGCTGCATGATTGTCTCGCAGAAAGATGAAATAGGTAAAATGTCACATGAATATTTTAGAACATCAGATAAAGATGAACAAGGACCTCAAGACTACAAACAGGCAGAATTCAATCCAAGACCCATAGTCATAGCCTTAGAAGGAAAGGATGAAACACATTGTCTCTAAAATCAGGAACTAGATGAAACTGCCTCACTCTTTTCTGTTCAATATATACTGTTCAAAATATAAGCTGTAGCAATGTGACAAGAGAAAGAAATCAAAGGAATAAAAATTGGAAAAAGGTTAAATTATTCCCATTTGCATATTACATACTCCTTTACTTTAAAGACCCTAAAGACTCTACCAGAAAACTCTTAGATTTACTTTTATCAAAGTAACAGGATACAGAATCAGCATATAAAAACTAGTAGCCTTTGCATAGACCAATATAACAAGCTTTGAGGGGACTGGAAAGGTGGTCCAATTGGTAAAGTTCTTGCCATGGTAGCATGAGGACCCACTTTAGAGTTATAGAACCCACAGAAAAGGCGCGTATACCAGTTGTACATGTAACCTCACAGCTGATGGTGTAGAGACAGGTCCTAAGGTCTTACCAGCCAGCCAGTCTAACTGAAACAGCCAGCTTCAGGTCCTAATGAAAGACCATGCCTCAATATGATAAGGTGGAGAGTGATAGACCAATACACTTGGCATCAACCTCAGGCTTCCTCAAATGCACATACATGTTCATGCACATGCATACATCATGTACACATGTATGTACACATACATATACACATTATGCTTTTTGATAAAGGTATGAAAGGGGAAATACTCTTTCACAAGACTTCAAAACAGCAAAGCAAAGGCCTAAAAAGAGGCCTAATACAGAAAGAAAAATAACTATACAATGAACATTGAAGAAATAAACCAGAAAAATACAATAAAATGTGGAAAATATTTTCTATGCCGATAGAGTAGCATAATCAATACTGTGAAATGGCTATATTCCTGAAATCAAACTACGGTTTCAATGGAATTTCTATCAATTGCATTTTAATTATATTCTAATTATATTTTTCATAGAACTAGAAAAATCTCCTAAAATTTATATAGAGACAAAAGACCTTAAATATTGAAAACAATTCCTAAGAAGAAAAAGCAATGCTACAGGAAACATAATATGGGCCCTGAAATTGAACTACAGATCCAAAGTAACAAAACCGGCATGGTACTGATACAAAACAGAGGATACACAAACCAATGGAACAGAACATAGTACCCAGCATAAATCCACACAGTTATAGTCGCTGGTGAATAACTAAATACCAAAAATGTATAGCAAGGCGGGAGGGGGGAAGCCTCATCAACAAATGTGCTCAGGAAACTGGATATCCACATGGAAAGGAAAATGCTGGACCCATGTCTCTCACACTGAGCAAAAATCCATTAGAGGAGTGAACGTCTAACTGCAAAACCTGAAACTCTGAAATTGCTAAAGGAAAACAAAGTCCAATTACTTCAAGGTATAGACACAGTCAAGGTCATTCTAAAAAGGACACAAAGCAGCATAGTAAATAACCCTAAGAACTGGCAAATGCTACTTTATGAAATTTAAGTTTCTGCACAGCAAAATAAGCAACCATCAGAGTAAACAGATAGGCTGAAGAATCGGAGAAATTTTTCATCAACTATAAGTCCAAAAAGAGATTAATGGCTAGACTCTGTCAAAAATTTAAAATTTTAAACATTGAAATAATACACAAATAATCCATAAATAGGCTTATGGATAGAATAGGTAGTTCTCAAAGAGAGAACAAGAAATAGTGAATAAGCATCTGAAAACATGTTCAATGTCCTTAGCCATCAGATAATTTGAATGTTTAAAGAAAGAAAATGAACATGCACACAATATAAGTTTATGTAGCTGTAAAAATTAGAATTATGATTATTTTCAGTAAAAATGGATGGAACTGGAAAATATTATGATGAATAAAATAAGCAAGATTCAGAGAAACAAATACATTAATTTCTACCATAGGTAGATTAGAGGTGTGTGTATGTGTGTGCGTGAAATGAAAGTAGAAATAGAACAGTGAAAAGGGAGAAGCAGTTCAAAGAGAGTTGAAGGGAACAAGAGAAAATAATGAGATATATTTGACATCATAAGAACAGTGTATTTTGGAAGAAGAATGGTAACAGACAGAGTGAGAAGAAGAATGGGGGCACTGGGGAATAAACAAGACAAAGTATAGTTAAGAGTATCTACGGAATGAAAATATCATCACGAAACACATTGCTTCATATGACAACTTAACACAAGTAATAACCTGGTGTATTGCATCCTAGGTACTAATCAATGAAGTGTGCATCCAAACATTTACCTCTGGGTTAAACTTATCATGCCAAGGCAGTGACAAACATGTCTCTGTATGTTTGAGTCCGGTCTGGTCTACATAGCAAGTTCCAGGTCAGCCAGGGCTACCTAGAGTTGTTTAAGCTACCTGTAAGGTACACACACTTTGAAAATCCCCATCTTTCATAAGGGGAAGAGTGCTTTTAGAGTGGACTAACTTGCCCAGTGGCAGCTGGAACATGGCACACTATCTGTTTCCACACCCATGTTCTTCCCGCAACTCTAAGTAGTAGCCCAAATTAGATCAAAATGGCTCCCTAAATGGAAGAACTATGGCAGGGTTGATTAGGACAGTGTACATGATGCATTTAGCCATGTTCTGCAATATAGAGGCACAACAGAATTGAAAGTTCCATCGAAAAAGTTTGTGCCTTGTGCTGTCTTAACATAGACTCTCTTACCTTCACAATAACCCTAGGAAATAAGGTGTATAATTATGTCTTTAACAATGGAAGTTTAATGATATAGAGTCATCTGCATACCTTTGTAGATATTATACTGGAAAAAGTTTGTTTCAGGCCATACAAAAAAAATGAGTGTTAAGTCTCCAATATTTCCAAGACCCATTGTTTCCCATTACAACATATAACTGCAACATGTTCTATTTGACATGGGTCTGCCCATATATCATTTTAAGATAACCAAGCAAGTTTGGGTCATAGATCATGGTGCCAAAGATAAGGAGTTGTGATAAGGAAGATTAACATGAAGTCTACTTCCTCATGTTTTTGTAAATGTATCAAACAGCATAATTCACTGCAGGCACCATGCTGTGCAACAGATCTCTAGGACTTGATCATATTTTATGGCTGAAACTTTATGCAAAGCAAAGAGCTCCTCAACTTTTTCCCCATTAAGTTTCTAGTAACCACAGTTTTATGATATTTAATTTTTAATCTTATTTTTAATCTATGTGTATATCACATGTGTGTGGGTGCCCACAGAGGCAGACAAGGGCATCTAACACCATGGAGCTAATTATAGGATGTTGAAAGCACCAGATGTGGGTGTTGGGCCCTCTGCTAGAGAAGCAAATAATCTTAAGTGCTGAGCCATCTCTCTAGTTTCTTACTCTTTGCTTTCATGAATCTTACTATTTTGAATTCATGGAAATATTCCCACTGCAAAAGAAAAGTAGAAAAAAAGGGAGAAGTGATGGGGAAGACAATTTTTGGAGGTGGTGATGGTTTTATGAGCATATGAAAGTACCCAGGTTCCCCCAAAATACGTGGATTTAAGCAGTGCGTTTTTGTCACTTTTCCTTCAATGAAACTATTAAAAGTAAAATAAAGAGAATGAAGGCATAGTGAATTGCTCTATAATTAACCCTAAGCATGCAGAGAAGATGCAGAGCTTAGAAACTTGCAGGGGGCACATGCAGCTCCTTCCCATGCCCTCTTCTTCAGGCCAAGCTTTTCCTTTTTCCTGGACCCAACCCCAAAGCATACTGGGCTTCTAAACATGGCTTCCTGTATAGTTTATCCTGGCAGAGTAAAAGATGTGTGTTTGGTATAGAAAATAATAAAACGATCTGTTTCCCACCACCCACAGAGCTGTAGATGATTTGGCATGCTTCCTTCCAGCCCTTTCCCTGGGCACCACTCTGTGTTTGTTTCCCCTTTCATCTTCATACACTTGTGAATGCTTTGTGTATACAATTTGCTACCAGACTTCCCACTTAAATTAGAAGTATTTCCCTGTTATTACAGACTGCTCATAGACATTGCTTTCTTTCCAGTAACGAAATGCAGCATCCCCCCTGACCTCCTCCCACTGTCAACCTATTTATATCATTGTGGGAATCACTTTTAACCATTTACATTTGAGGTTTTTCTGACACACCTCAATGATCCAAGTGCATTAGTTACTTGTTGCTGTGTGAAATCCCATGCCCAAAAGTGACTTACAGAGTTAAGAGTTGATTTTTTGGCTTCTAGCTCCAGAGAGAGTCCAGTATGACAACGGAAGTATGGCAGTAGGCAACCATAGTGGAGCGGGTATAAGGGCCAGACCAGAAAAACTCTGCTTTGTGCAGAATTCATCTTACTACCTAGTGACTGTTTGCCCTAGACTCAAATTTCCAGAAAGATGGTTCCCAGAAACCCGACTCAGTGACCACCACGCACAAATGTACAGTCCTGGCCATCTACTTGCTATAATGTCACCTTTCCCATACCTCTCCTTCATGGCACATCTGAAATTTAGATTTAAGATTATTGTCCTGCTATCAGCTCGTCTTAGTTAGGGTTTCTATTTCTGCAGAAAGACACCATGACCATGGCAAAACTTATCAAAGAAAACATTTAACTGGGACTGGCTGGTTTTAGAGGTTTAGTCCATTATTGTCATGGTGGAAAACATGACAGCACACAGGGAGGCACGTTTCTGCAGAAGCTGACAGCTCTACTCTCAATCTGAAGGTAGTAGGAAGGAAGACTGAGGCACACTTCCTCCAACAAGGCCACATATTCTAATAATGCCACTCCATACGGGCCTATGGGGGGCATTTTTATTCAAACTAACTCATAACTAATCAATAAATCTTTTGATTATAATTGGATTCAGTCTATAGTCTTTCCCCAGGTGTCACAAAATCTGCAACACAGGCAGCTGGTACAGTTAGCTGGAAGTGGGATGAGCAATGAACGATCAAAGCCAACCCCAGTGATGTACTTCCTCCAGCAAGGTCGTGGCCCCTACAAGTTCCACAACACCCCAAGCCGCAGCAGTAAGTGAGGACCCAACGTTCACACATTTGAGCCTGTGGGAGGTGATTCTCACTCAGACTACCACAGTGAGCTTCCTAGACTCCTCTACTGTGGGGATTATCTACGTGAAAGACTCCCGCTAGAGCCTCTCTAGACGGGGAGACCCCGCTTCCCAAGGAACAGCGAGACCAGTCTTCGGATGCAAGCCGCAAGAGGTTTATTTCGATACACGGGTACCCGGGGCGACAAAGCCTTTCGGAGGACTTGTGCGCGCCTCTCGGTTGGGGTGACGGGTTTTTATAGGGCTCGGGAGCAAGAAGCATGGTTACAAAAGCGAGAAGCATAGTTACAGGGATCTGATTGGGTGGTTTGAACAAAGCCATAGTCACGTCACGTACCCGGAACAGGGAAGGCGGGAAGGCAGATGTGAGCCTAGTCACGTACCCGGCCCTTATCTCAGGTACCCAGAGTGCTTTTATCAGGGGCTTTCCGTTTCCCCTCATAGGCCAGGTGCCCAACCGCAGATATCCTGTTGTTGGACATCTGACCTGCCTTGCTTCTGACTTTGTACTGTTTTAGTCTTGCAAAATGGTGTTGCCAGCATTATGCTAGGGTTTTATTCTTTCATACGGATTTTGTGCATTACTGCATAGGGACCGTGTCCCTCCTTTACATTAAACCTTTTCTCCCATCTCTTCCCCAATAGTTACTCTTTCATTTTAAATTTATTTCCTGATTGAGAGTATCATTTTGAAATTTTTCCTAAGCCTCACTTTTTCCTGTTAACTGCTTGTCCTATAACATTTTAAAAGATATCTTCTTGCTATCTTTTTAACCTTTCTCAATTTCTAGTCATAGGTGTTTTTCCAATTGCTCAGTTTTGATAATGTTTACAGTCTTGATCAAAGACAAAAATTCTTTTTATTCTGTCTATGACTGCATAATGTTTCATAGTTTGACTGTACTACAACTTACCTCAATATTTTGATTAGATTGGAAGGCAGTTTTTAAATTATTTGTATTATAAATTATGCTATAATAAGAGACCTATATTTCTGTGCCTGAGACTGGTCATTTTTTATTTTGTTCAATAACAGATAGGCTTTGTACTCCACTGTGTACTCTTTATCAATATTTGTTGGGTTAACGGATCAAACATGCAAGTCTAAACAGTGCCAAGACCGTCTGATGCCTTAAGAACTACTCCCCAGCGACTCTTCTTCTAAGTCTTGGGCATCCACAAAGTCCAGAACCACATAGCAGAAATCATTCTCATATCAGTTTTACTTGAAAAAATGAGAGGACAGCTATATGATTTCTATGAGTCAATATGCCAATGCCCAATTTTGTAATTAAAGTGTTTTTAAACACAGCCACACATACTTGTCCATAAATTACCAGTTACACACAATGACATAAGTGAGTCTTGTTCACAAAGACTATAACATTAAAATGCCAAAATTTATCACCTCCCCCTGAGGGGGAAGCAATCATACCAGGCCACAGAGGAAGACAATGCAGCCAGTCTTGATGAGAACTGATAGGCTAGGATCAGATGGAAGGGGAGGAAGACTGACCCTATCAGTGGACTGGGGAAGAGGCAAGAGAGGAGAAGAGGGAGAGAGGATGGGATTGGGAGGGGATAAAGGAAGGGGCTACAGCTGGGATGCAAAGTGAATAGACTGTAATTAATAAAAATACATTTTTAAAATTCTAAAATTTAGTTTGCTCAAAATGATTACTGACTGGCTTGGCTCTGAGGGCACTCAATAGTGAGAGGCAGGCTCATATTTGAATCTGAGGCCAGGGATACATAGAGAACCTCTATCATGAAAATCAAACCAACAAAAAAATGCTTTCACTCCTAAGGTTATTATGATAGTTTTAGTCACAGAGTGAATCACCTAGAATGGACTTTGCCTCTCTTCTTGGGCATTCTTCTTTAAAGCCCTTGGACATGCGCTGTCTCTAAAGAAGAAAAGAAGTTGTGTAATTTGACTTAGTAACAAGCAAGGTTTATATATTTTAGTTCATTCAGTCTTCCTAGCAATCCTGTGAAACAGCTTATGTTTCCATCAATATGCTGTTTACAGATGGAAGAATTTGAACAAAATCATACCTGGTGGTGGGCATCAGAATAAACTCACACCCAGGGGTGGGAATTAGAATAAAAACACCTGGTGGTGGGCATCCAACTCCCCCCCGCCCCCCCCCCCAGTTTCATCGTCAACTCTGTAGCAGGAAGCTGGCTGCAGCCTCCCTTCCCCCTCTCTCCCCATCCCCAAGGGAACACAAAGAGCTCCTCCCCCGATTTTTCTTCCCCCATCCCATTATCCCAGCCTCCAGAACCAGCAGACATTTACTGGGAACACACCAGCTAAGCAGGGATCAGGGAAGATTGACTGAAGACCCTCATGACTCCTCCTCCAAATTGAATCCTCCAGTCTGGTCCCTGCAAAGAACACCAAACTGCAAACCTTCTTTCCCCTGCCCACATCACCTGTGGGCCATCCCTTCCCAAACTTTCTCCAACTCTAACCCTAGAAAAGGTGCAGAAGGAAAACTCCAACCTAAAGAGGTTAAATACAAGAAAGAAAACACAGGAAATGCATAATCTCACACCAGCAAAATAAAAATAAAAGTGGGGGGGGACACACACACACACAACATACACCACTTACCACCACTAAGAGCAACAACACCTTTCAATATCAATGGTCTCAACTCCCCAGTAAAAAGGCACAGACTAACAGCCCTTATCCAAACTAGCTAAGACAGAAGAGGCTATCCAAATTAATAACAACTGAAAAAAAAAGAAAGGAAAGAAAGAAAAGGAAACATAACAATAGATACAAAAAATCCAGGTAATCATAAGGATATACTTTAAAACCCTATACTCCAAAAATTGAAAAATCTAAAAGAAATGGATAATTTTCTCCATAGGTGCCATTAACCAAAATTAAGTCAAGATCAAATAAACAATTTAAATAGACATAAGAAAATAGAAGCAGGGGG
>JAQQSO010002585.1:0-14249 GCA_028658305.1 Pachyuromys duprasi | reverse complement strand
TATCATATTGGAAGTGTGCTATTTACCTTTTTGTTCAACCAACATGCTAGTTGGTTGGAAGTGGCACCTCATGGTTCTAATTTACATTCTTAATGAATAGTGATACTGAAAATTTTCTCACATGTTTAGTGTGTGTGTATACACACACACACACACACACACACACACACATATATATATATATATATATATATATATACTGTATATATTTTGGATAAACACCTCTCATTAATTTTTGTCTACATATTTCAGTTACTTGTTATATTATTTTAGGTTATAAGGGCTACTTTTTATATTTTAGATTAAGTACGTAATCCAATATCAAGTCAATGATTTAACAATACTGTTCTCAGGCTGGAGAGATAACTCCACAAGTAAAGCTCTCATTACTCTTGCAGAAGACCCACACTTAGTTCCCAGAACTCATACTGGGGTCACAACTGCTTACAACTGTAACTCCAGCTACAGGAGAACCAATTCCTTCTGATGAGTATTTTGGGCTTGTGCACACACATAGTGAACACACATATACTTGGGAACATACATATACTTATGCACACACATACATCAAAAGAATAAGATTTTTAAAATGTTTTTTTCTCATTCTGTAAGCTGTTTTAAATTTCTTTTCTGTTCTTTCAATCATTGCGGCCCAGGCTAACCCCAAAATTCTAGGCCCAAAAGATCCTTCTGATCAGCCTCCTGAATATCTGGAGCTACAAATGTGTGCCACCGTACCCAAATTGTTTCCATTTTCTTAATAGTATCATTTAAAGACCAGAAGTTTTGCATTTTAATGAAGTTTATTTTTTTTCTTTTGTCACGTATGCTTTCTTGCCACATCTAAAACCATTCCTCAATGCAAAGATACGAAGATTTATTTCTTATAGAAATCTATATGTTTAGCTTTTTCATATAGGTCCTTGGTTCATTTGAGTTAATTTTTTATATAATATGATATGGGATTCATCCAACTTCATTCCCAGCAGACACATTTGCTGAAATGTATTTCTTCTGCCACTTAGTTGCACTGGCTCCTTTGTCAAAGTGGAAGTAACTATAAAGATAAGAACTGTGACGGGTGTGATGGCTCACACCTGTAATCTCAGAACTTGGGAAGTGGCAGAAAGAAGATGGCTTCACATCTGAGACCAAATAGCAAACATGAATCCAGCCAGGACTACACAGCAAGACCAGGACACAAAAAGGAAGGAAGCAGGGAGCTATTTCTACAGTCTAAAATTGATTGTATTGAACTGTATGTATTTTTTTTCTCATGCCAATAAATGCCAAATCATCTTTGGTTACTATGACTTTGTCAAGTTTTTTATGTTGATAAAATTTGTTGTTTGGCATTTTATACATACACGTAGAACATGCTATTGACTTCCATTTCTTTCCATCCTTTATTTCCCTCACATCTGTTATTGAGCCTTCTCTTTACAGGCTCTTTCATATATTCATGCCTTTTGCTATGGTTTAGATCCCTCTGATTTTAACCAGTACAGTCACTGTGGTCACAGATTTGGATCCTGGTGGCTTCATCATTGCAATCAATGACTACCCTTCCCCAGATGCTATAAATTGCTAAAAGTTTAACAGATATGCATAGAGACCCATGTGCCACCCTAGATCCATGATTAACTCTTGATAGACACCGTCTGTCCAGTACAGGGAACCACAGCTACTCTGAGATCATGTTTGCAATTGTTATGTCATGCTCTGGAAATATCTTTTCACGTCTGGCTAGAACATGATATTTTCAGATGCCCAAATAATGTTTTGGAATTATCTTCCTTTATCCCCCAACCCTGCTTATATACTTTTTGTAGTAGTCATCTTGAATTCCTATGACAAATCCTATTGGTCAAAGTGATTAACTTAATTTCTGGCTTTCAATAATTGAGCCTTATCTCTTTTTCTCTTAGTCAATCTAGCCAATAATTAATCATTTTCTTGACTGTTAAAAAAATCAAAGTCATTTTCATTGATTTCTTTATTAATTTTTTCTATTCTGTTTTTTCTACTGTGAACCTAAGTAACAGAGATTCTCCCAAGATGCTAAATTTATTAATAAAGAAACACTCTAATGTAAACATGTGTAAAAATCTCTGAGGTCCAGAAATGAAATATGTAATGATTAAAGTCAAAGGAGGAATGAAAATAATTATTATTTGTTTAAAAGTGGAGTCAGTCCAGGTCTGGAGGGGCAGTGGTGACTATGTCCTCACAAGTACTATTGCGTCCAGCTTTGTTCAGAGTTGCAGCTCTGGTGGTCAAGCTAGCAAGCACACATTCATGAAACCCTTTCTTTTGTGGCCTTTTGCCCTAATCCCCACACCCCACCCTCCTTAAGGTTTGACATAAGTGACTCCATTTTGATCCTGATAGCTTACACACTGCTATAATTATTTTCTGAGATCATGTTCTTTACTTCTCTGTGTGAATTCAAGTGTCCTTTCTTTAGTAAAGAACTCTCTTTGGTAGACAGACAGACAGACATGATATATACAGTATCTCTAGTAGAAAGAAACTATTATTTATTTATTTATTTATTTATTTATTTATTTACTGTCAGCATGCCTACACTTCCATCATCTCTTTGGAGGATGCAAGACATATTATTCTTATCTGATATTATTTTACTTTCAGCAATTCTAATGCTATACACTTCTACACTTTTTATTGTGTCTGTTGAGAAATTAGGGGTTATTTATATTGCCCAGTATACATGATGACTGTTTCTTTATGTTTTATATAGTCTGTCTCTCTCTCTCTCTCTTGGCTTTTAACAGTACAGTAGGTTGAATTTCAGTGTGCATCTCTTTGGGGTTTCTTTTTAAACTGAAGGCTTTTTAAGCTACTTAGATGTATAGATTGATAGTTTTCAGCACAACTGGGAGATTATTTCTCAAAAAATTCTCTTGACCCCCCCAAACCCCTTCTTCTCTCTGAGATGCCATTATTCTTTTGTTGATAAGCTTTGTAGTATGCTGGATGTCTCTGGGTCTCATTCTGCTTGTTGTTTGTTGTTATCATGATTTTTGGACTAGAAATTCCCAACTGACCAATCTTCAAGTGAGGGGGCAAGTTCAAACACTGTGGCTGCTTTGCTAGGATTTAACTACTCTTTATGAATAGTTCTACAAATTATCCCATCTTGATTAATTTTCATACATTTAAAAACACTTATTTTGAAAACTTTGCATTCTCATTACTTTCACATAGTCAATTTTCAGAGGTTTCTACTCTGTCATTTTGGGAGTGCCATCTTAGATAATTATATATTAAGAATTCCTCTACTCTTCCTGACTTTAAGATATAACATTATTGCCAGGTGGTGGTGATGGTGGTGGTGGTGGCTGCCGTGGAACACTCCTTTAATCCAGCACTTGAGAGGCAGAGGCAGGTGGACCTCTGGGTTCAAGGCCAATCTGGAATACAGAAAATGTTTCAGGATAGGCGTGGCTACACAGAGATAAGTCAAATACAGTTTTCAATGTTTCATATACATGAGCAATAAAAAAAATAACTATAGAGATGAAAAAAGCTAAATTCATACAACATTGCCTCTGTCATATTCTTAGAATTACTTTTTTTTAAATTAATCTTTATCCAAACTGACTTTGTTTACATCACTATATTTTTTTGATCACTCCGATAGCATAGTTGAATCAAAGTACCTATAGTTATGCATAATATGCACAACTTAAATAGTAAGTATATGCAGGGTTCAGTTGGAACACAACTAACTGCTTGGAAAAAAATAGAGAAGAAAAACCCCAGTATGGCAGACTCAGTGACATGAAAACTGGGTACTTTACGTTTTGCATCAGTTAGAAAACAAGCTGTAACTGTAAGTCTCGTGGTGTGATGCTTCCTATATACAGGGTATCAGAACCATGGTATCACTGTTTAATTTACTGCATACTTGCAAAAACGTGTTTTTCTCAGGCTATTTTCTAAATAGTAACTAACCCTCTTAACCTTGTAAGGTGAAAAATGCCCCTGTTTCCCTGTGCACCAGCACCACCAAGAGTTAGAAAGACCAGCTATTCCTGACATAAGAGTATTCACTAGAATTGATAAGGCACATGAGAAGAACAAAGGAGGGCAAGTTCACACCCCTCCCCAAGACAGAACACAGAGCTTGGATTTTGTTACTCAGCCAAGAAAAGATGATGGGATCATCATTAGGGAATATCAATAAGCACAATGATGCTCTTTTGACATTCTGAATTTTCACCTAAATGAATACATGAATATAGTTTCCTAGACAACAGACAACAGTCTTGCAATGAAATTTATAAATTATCACAGAATATAAAGATAGTGCAGCATTTCCAATTATTGTTATAATTATTGGAACAACATGAAAATATCCACAGAGGGATCTGGATGATGCTTAGTAGAATGGTGTTTGCTTAGCATATGCAACAGCCTGTGTTCAATCCCCAGCCGTGGATGGGGTAGATAGGGTGAGGGAAGTCCATAGAAATCATCATAAACTATTCTTTAAATTGGGATTCTTTCTTCAGAATACATGGCCAATTTATCTTGTTAGGTCTTCTGTCTGCTCATTATTTTTTTCCATCTGTCTCTGATTCATCTTTTAAATTTTAAGTCATTTATTTCTATTGAACACTGTTAAATGCACAGTACTTTTCTAAGTGTTCCACAAAGCAAAATGAAACAGTTTAACAAAAAAAGATAAGAGCTGTGGAGAAATGAAGGTTTATTGTTTCAACATAAAAAAAAGAAACCTTAAGATTTTGGTCCAGGATACATATGACACTTCTCCCTCAAAACAGTTAGCATCTTCTTCGCTCCGTGTGTGTGTGTGTGTGTGTGTGTGTGTGTGTGTGTGTGTGTGTGTGTGTGTGCGTGTGTGATATTCACAAGAGATGGAGGAGACATTCAGATCCTGTTTTATCCTTCCCCACATTCTCTTTCTTGAGAAAAGGTCTCTGACTGAACCTAGAGCTAAGCAATGGGGTTACAGGTATGTGTAGGTATGTTTTTTTTGTAGGTGCTAGAATCAGACCCCAGATGTTCACACTTGTGTAACAGGTGTTCTTATTCATGAAGCCACCCCTCAAGCCTGCTCCTTCCTCTTTAAGAATGAGCTGTTATTGGATTATCAGCAATACTTCTAAGTTAGCCATTGCATAGGCCACACTGCTGACACTGCTTACTCAAATGCACTGTCGGGCCAGCATTGCCAGCAAATACTTCCAGGCCACTAAAATCAAAGGAATTCCAGGTCAGAGGGGAATATTCTAAAGTAGTGGCCCAAAGATGAAGAGTATCTTCGTAAGAGTTGTTCTGAAGAATTGAAATTCCTTCCGACATGTAACAGCGATGAGAAAAATACTAGTGCATTCAGAAGTATGATCGTTATGACAATACATTTAAATAAAGTACGCTCATATGAAATACAAAACAGTCTGTATGCTTTTTTAATTATGAAATATAACTACACAAATTTCAGGAAAGAAAAACTTTCATGAAATGAAATAAAGAAAGCCAACTAGAAAAATTAGCACAATGGTTAAGTAGGAAGCTCTAGATCCACCTTTCACCAATAAACATCCGGACTCAGCAACAGCTCAGAGATAAATTCCCTGTCTGAGAAATTCAATTTTTAATTAAAAGACACACTTCAAACAAATACAAAGCCTGGTACCTCAAAGCTGGCAGAGGAATGTTGATCATCCCTTCATAAGAATTCGAACCTCAAATGCAGTTCCAGATGATCAAGAAGAGACAATTTAGCAGCAACAAAATAATTTATAGATGTCCTCCAGAACCTCCTACCAGGCCTGTTGATGAGGATCTACTTCCATTCAGGCCATCTCTTAACTTCTGTGAAAGGTGTCTGCCTTGTCAACTCCTCAGATACCAACATAGAGTCAAGGAAAAATAAGAACTGGACAAAGAAATTCCTAACAATAAAACATAAATCTCCATCAACTTAAATTACTAAAATGGAGTTATATGGCTTCACTGACAAAGAATTCAAAATTCAAGAAAATAACATAGTAAAGAATTTCAACAAAGAAATTTTAAAGATTTTTTGAACTTTATGTATGGGAATGTTTTGCCTGTGTGTATGTATACAATATCATATGTGTAGCTTGTGCCCACTAAGGGCAGAAGAGGGTGTTGGATCCATTGGAACTAGACTTACAGGCAATTGAGAGACAACATGTAGATGCCAAAAAGAAAACCCAGGTTCTCTGCAAAAGTAGCAAATGTCCTTAATCACTGAGTCAGCCATCTTTCCATCCCTAGCAAAGATGTCTTTAAAGAAGCATTTAAAACTATATACTAAAGATCATGGAGATGAAGTATACAATACTTTAACTGAAAATTTACAGGAGGAGTTCAACATCAAATTAGATCAAGTATTTTTTAAAAAGGATGAACAAATTCAAGGACCTTGGGAATAATTCAATTTGAGTAGCAAAAAGAATAATGAAAAAACCTACTGAAGTTATTTGAGACAGCATCAACATGACCAGTATGTATATTATGGGATTTCAAGGTGAGAGCCAAAGAAATAGCTGAGTACTTCTCAAATCTGTAAAGGGACTTAGATCCAAAAAAGCCCAAAGAATGCTAACAAGATAAATGTAAAAAAAAAAGTCCATACCAGATATATTATAATCAAACTTTCAAAGACAGATAGAAAGCGTTAACAGCAGCTAGAGCAAACATGTTTTGTCACGTTCTAGAAACTTCTGTAAGGTCATTAGCAGATCTCTCAGCAGAAGCTCTGTGTGTGCTTTAAACTATCAAGGGGTCAGATCTCAAGATAAGTGTTCTGGCCAAAGTAAACTAAGCTTAAAATAAATATCAAGGTCTCACAATTGGGAGAAGTGTATGTAGATGTACTGAGGATAAAATGCCCAAGTGACAGGGGCTGTTCAAAGCACTTCCCTTGGTCTGGGATGTAGCTCATTGGTAAGAGTTTGTACTTAGCATGTACAAAGTCATGCATTACACTCCCCAACAGCAAGAGGAAAGTCTCCATTTCATCTCAGCCTCACTTCTTTCTTCTTTTGCTCTGCTCTGGAGAAATTAAGGCCAAACTGTCTAATCTAATCATATGCCTGGCTGAAAGTGTCAATTGCTTTGACTTTCCCAATCTTAAATTTCAGTATACATGATTCATCGTGATGTCTTGTCAAAGTGCAGGTACTGATTGAGGGGTCCTGAGGAAGGAACCCCAGGTGACATCAGTGCTGTTGAACTGCAGACACACATTTTTTTATTAATTTCTTGATTGGCATATCATGTTTGTATATATTTATGAGGTACAATTTGACTGAATACGTCTACATTACAATGCAATTAGTGGGCAAATAGGGTACATAAGTGGCACATCTATCAATGCAACTCAATTCATTTCTCTACACTGAGTACAGCCTCATTCCTCTTTTAGCCATTTTGAAATATGTAGCACAGTTTCTGCCAGGGTATCACAGCACAGGAACAGGGAAGCAAGGCTGGCATCTCCCAGTACAACTCCTTCCCAATTTACTGCTACTAAACTTAGAACAGTGTTAAGGAATGAAGGAATGAAGAAAGAGAGAGAGAGAGACAGAGAGAGAGAGAGACAGAGAGAGAGAGAGAAAGGAAGGAAGGAAGGGAGGGAGGAAGGGAAAGAAAGAAAGAAAAGAAACCTCCCACATTCTCCAGCTCTGTAGAACCAAGGAAGTGCTAGGTCATGGTGTGTGGAGGGAGCTAACTTCCCTGTCCTTATCTCAAAACCGAATTAGAGAACCAAGACCTAAGATCAAAGAAACAAGGGCATTTCCAAGTTCCAGCAGATTCTGCCCAGCCAGAAGCCTGGCTCCAATTTGATCATCACTTTTTGTTCTTCCAGTTGTGAGGGAAAAAAAAAAAGCTTTATCTAGGCACAACACAGGCAGAAAATCAAGCACAACTCAACAGATCCTGTGAGCTTCCATTTCTGTTGCTTAATCTCATCTGTTTACAATACACTGGGTTTTTTTTCAATTGATTTCTATTTGTATAAACATCTATGATACACTTTATGCTTTCCTTGATATGAGAATTAATATGTGAAAAACAGCTCAATAGTGTGCCCCCCCCCAAAAAAAAATAGTTCTAGGAAAAATATTCCATTCTGAAAGTTACGCTACTTACATGCATGTTTGTCAGGGCTACTGATAAACTGAGAATTTCCCTTACTCATTCCATTCTGATTCTTACATGGATAAAAATCTGCCATTTCACATACACCTTCAACCAAGGAACAGATAAGCCAGAAAGGCTTTGGTTTTATTTGCATCTGTCTTATTTGACTTGGGTAGAATTCTGTCACCTCCCACCACAACATTTTAATAAGTGTTTGCATATTACCACTCCCCCAAGGCTCAACTGATAAAATTCTATCTCAGAAGTAATTATCCTTCAAGACAGTCTTACTGTCCCCAGATGCAGATTTTTAAAAAGAAAATAATAAATGTTTAGGTGAGTTTAGAGCGCCTCCTTGTGACTTTTATATGTAAATACTGTCAATTTTTTTTATTTAATTTTATTTATATATTTATTTACTACAGTTTATGCACTTTGTATCCCCAATGCAGCTTCCTCCCTTCCAGTCCCGTCCACGCTCCCTTTTCTCCCCCTATGCCCTTTCCCTAGTTCCCTGATAGGGGAGGAGAACTTATTAGGTCTCATCAAGGCTGGTTGCATCATTTTCCTCTGTGGCCTGGCAAGGCTGCACCCCCCAGGGGGATATAATCAAAGAGCCAGACACTGAGTTAATGTCAGAGACAGCCTCTGTTCCCCTTACTAGGAACCCCACTTGAACTGAGCAGCCAATAGGCTTCCTTTGAACAGAGGGGTCTATGTTCTCTCCATGCATGGTCCTTAGTTGGAGTATTGGTCTCTGCAGGACCCCCTAGGCCCACATATTTTGGCTCTGTTGGTCTCCTTGTGGACTTTTTGTCCCCTTCAGGTCTTTCTATCTCCCTCTTCTTCCATAAGAAAGATGATCATCATGAGTGAGGTATCCCAGAAGCAGAAAGAAAGTGGTATATACTCACTTATAAGTGGATATTTGCCATATAATATAGGATAAACATATTAAAATCTACAACATAAAGAAGCTAAACAGCAAGGAGGGGCCTAGGGAGGATGCTTAATTCTCATTCAAAAGGGCAAACAGGATAGATATCAGCAGTGAGAGCCTACCACAGATGTCCTCTGAAAGACTCCACCTAGGAGGAGATTGAAGCAGATGCTGACCAGCCAAATTTTCGGCAGAGTGCAGGGAGTCTTATGGAAGAAGGGAGGGATAAGCTGGGAGCCTGTAATCACAGTACTCAGGAAGGTAGATGCAGGCAGATCTCTGTTGGTTCAAGGCCAGCCTGGTCTACAAAGCCAATCTAGGACATCCAACGCTATACACAGAGAAACTCTGTCTCAGAAAAACAAACAAACAAAAAGAAGGAGGAGGAGCAGAAGGAGCAGGAGGAGGAAGAGAAGGAAGGATAGAAGGACACAAAGGGGACAGGAGCTCCACAAGGAGACCAGCAAAGGCAAAAAAACCTGGGCCCAGAGGGTCTTGCAAAGACTGATGCATCAGGACCATGCATGGAGAGGACCTAGACTCCCTGCTCAGATGCAGCCCATAGACAGCTCATACTTCAAAGAGGTTCCCTCGTGAGGGGAGCAGAGGCAGTCTGACATGAACTCGGTTGGCTGCTCTTTGATCACCTCTAGTGGGGCGACCTTGCCAGGCCACAGAGCAAGAGGATCCAGGCAGCCCTGATAAGACTTGATAGGCTAGGGTCAGGGAGCAGGGAAGGAGGACTCAGCCCTTTCAGTGGACTAGGAGGGAAGGGGAAGGGAGGGTGAGATGGGGAGAAGATGAAGGAAGGGGCTACAATCAAGATACAAAGTGAATATATTGTAGTAATAATAATAATAATAAAGGGGAGAATTATACAAACTTTAAATATATGCTTAGTGTACCTGTTGCACTGGTTAAATAAATAGTCATTAATGAAGCAGTTGTTTCAGCTCCTTGCTGTGCTATTTCATCATCTAGATGAATCAGTGTTCATTGTTTACCCTTTTTGCAGCATACAATACCATGCTGAAGACTTTGGGGTATCAGAAATAGTGACTGTCAAGCATAGACATGCCTGAAAATGTTACAATGGCCTGCTGCAAATCTGATTCTTTTGCTATGGTTGGTTTATTGGTTGGTTGGTTAGTTGGTTGGTTGGTTGGTTGGTTGGTTTTGCTTTTGAAGACAATAACTCCCTCTTCAGCCCCTGAAATCACTGTTTCCCCAGCTGGCCTCAAATTGAAGCAATCCTCTTGTCTCAGCCTCCAAGTTCTGAAACTATGTGCATGAGCCACCAAACCTGGCTTATTTTTTGAAGACTTTACTCTTTCTTTTTTTTAAGGACATTTTGAGTGGAAAGGCTTTCCTATTTTTTTCCCTTGTATTTATTTTTTGAAACTTTTATGTATGGATACAACTTATTGTTATCATACACATCTCTATTGTCCTGTCTTATTTTCTTCCTAACCATGACAATTTCCAACTAGCCCTCTTCCTGCTTTCATGTCTTTAGGGATGGGGGGGGGTGGCTCTTGTGCAGAGACTCACAGCTGTCACTTGCTCATGATTGTAACAATCCTGTTACATCCAGAAGACAATATTTCATAGCACACCTCATCATTCCAGGCCCCTTCCATAATGTTCCCTGAACATTCTGTGTTCTCAGTGCTTGAATTTATACACATAGATCAGTGATGTTCACAGCCACTGTCAAAGAACTTCTTTTTGCATTTGGGTGATGATTGATACAGAAAGGTATAGGTCAAGATGCTGAGAACAAGTATTTATTACATAGTTGGTTAGCCCTGGCAAATTCACTGTCTTGATCTGAAGAGCTAGTTCCACCACCATCCATGCACAAGAACTGTGTGAGTCTGGCTACATAAAAGTGTGTGATAGTTAATCCTCACTGGCAACTTAGCAGGATTTTAAATTCTTATTTTATTTTTTATAGGTATGGGTGTTTGCCTGTGTGTTTGTCTGAGTACCATGTGATCTGTAGAGGTCATCAAATCCTCTGGAGTTATAGACAGTTGTGAGCTGCCATGTGGGTGGAAGCAATCGAACATAAGTCCTCTGCAAGAGCAGTGAGCATTTTAAACCACTGAGTCCTCATTCCAATCCCCATCTATGTAACTTTTTATTGAGGTAGAGCCAACTGCAAAAACATTTATCTGCTGATTCTTTCTCAAAATGTTTGTGATCACCAACCCTGTAACCAGAGAAATCTTAACACTAAGCACTGGCGATGGCCTAATCGTCTGCATATTCCTCTCATAAATGATAATGACTTCAGAAAAAATCTGGTATATAAGGTTGTGTATCCGGTGTGTCATACAAAAAAAGTATTGGAGACACTTGGGTGAATACATTACAGACAAACAAAGAGCAGATTTCATGTAGGCACTAAAAACCACACAGGTGTATTTGGAGATATTAGAGAATAAGTACTAACAACACTGATGACCTCAGAAACAATGACCATGAAACGTGAAACAGAAAACCCCTAAAGGAAGTTAAGGAATTTAAATGACAACCTCAGAGGTAATCCAGATGGCTGGCATTGCATTCAGTCTTGCGATAACAGAGACAGATGAAGAGAAAATGATACATGGTCAAATTCCATAAGACTAGAATCTAAGCCACAGTGGAGAATACCACTGAAAATGCTGCATTGGTCTAGAACCGTTATGCATGTATCATACTATTCTAGTTTGATTCTGTTCCTGAAGCAAACACCAATTCCAAAAGCAACTTGGGGAGGAAAGGGTTTATTTCAGCTTATTAAGCTTCAAGGTCAGATTCATCACCGATGAAAGTGAAGGCAGGAAACTCAAGCAGGAACGGAAACAGAAGCCCTGGAGAAACTCTGCTTGCTGTGAGCGAGCACTCACTGACTTGTGTTCAGAATCAATCCAGACCTCTCCCACAGGAATGGTCACAGGCCAGTCTCATTGATATATTTTTTTTTCAGTTCAGGTTCCCTTTCAGTTGAGGTTCCCTTTTCCTGGGTGTCTCCATGTTGTGTCACATTGACAATAAGAGCTAAGTGAGACACATACTAAGTCATAAAAGACCAAGTACTGGAAAGCTAGTGTGGCAATGCAGAACACAAGCATTAGAACACAAGACACATAACTAACAAACATAATGAGTGAAGGGTGTGTATGTCTGTCTGTCTGTGTCTATGTGTGTGAGTCTGTGTGTGTCTGTTGTCTGTCTTTCTGCCTCTGTGTGTGTGTGAGTGTGTGTGTGTGTGTGTGTGTGTGTGTGTGTGTGTGTGTGTGTGTTTGATGCACCTGCCACAGTAGACCTGCACAGGTCAGAGAACAACTTTAGGAAACCAGTTCTCTCCTTGCACCATGTTGAGGCAGTATGTCTCATTGTTTCCACTGCACTGCACAGGCTAGTTGGCCCATGAGCTTCCTGGCCATTCTCATGTCTCTGCTTTTTCTTCTGACCATAAGAGTTCTGAAGTTATAAATGCACAGAACTGCACCTCACTTTTTTACATGGGGATAGAGCTCAGATAGTTAGGCTTGCACAGCAGGTGCTTTCAACCGCGGAGCCATCTTGCCAGCACCCATAATGCAGGCTCTTGTGCACTGAGTAGGAAGAATGGGGTATATGTTTCCAATGAGTATGAGGAGCACTGTGAGCAGAACAGCAATGCCTCTAAGACCTCGGAGGAAAATAAGAATGTAATGTTTATAGAGACAAAGATACTTGGAACATAAGCCTGAGAGTCCACAACATTAGCAATATGTCCGGTGGTTCCCTACTTATACATGACCCGTGGTACCTGGAGATCCTTCAGTCACAGGCTAGAGCTTTTCAGAAGAGGGGACAGCACAATCTACCCTCCTTTGAACATACAGTCATTCACACTTAACAAATAAATGTGTCTTTACAAAATCAGGAAATAGTACCACAGTGATTTTTGCCAAGTACACAAACAGTAAATCTCTTATCCCCCGAGCTCTTAATATTCCCTTTAAGGGGGCTGAAGGGATGACTCAGCCATAAAACGCTTGGTTTGCAAGCATGAGAACCTGAATTCATCCCCCCAGAGTTCATATTTTTAAAAAAAGCCAGATGTCAGTGTATTTATTTATAATCCCAGCCTTGGAAAGGAGACAGGCATCTCTGGCTGGCTGACCAACAACACTGACTTGGTATGCTCTCACCCGACGAGAGGATTTTGTCTCAAAAAACAAGGTGGACACCTCCTTATGTTGTAATCTGACATATATATATATATATGGATATGGATATATATATATATATGTATGTGTGTATGTATACCACACATATGCACACATATGAATACACAGGCACACAAACACAAAAAGCTCTAGTTGTGATAAAGTTAAGGAGAAATAAACATTCTTTTGTTTGAAATAGTTACCTTTTAAATTCAGTTCTATAGCTTAAAAAAAAGGGGGGGGATAAAAACAACACCTTCAGAGGGATGCTGAGACAGGAAGAGAACCCAGCGCTTCGGTCATCTAGAACCTTCTCTCAAAAACCAGCTCACATCAGGGGTCCTGAAAGATTTTTTTTTTTGGTGTGGAATTCTTCAATGATCTGTACGTAACTTACAAAACTGTCAGAACCCCATTTCTAAATGCATGACTAAAGTATTTCTAAAGTATTGTGGAATGATACATCCATTTCTTTATCAGCCTGGTAATAAAAAAAAAAAAATTCAACAGAATGGCATCACCACTGTGACTTGAAAGCTAGGGTGAGTGAGAGAGATCATTACATGTACTACAACTGTGACGGCGTCCGATCAAGACAGCTGTGACTTTATATGAGATTCACTGGGTCTTGTCGACATTTGTAACTTTAAAAATTGCACTTCTATTAGATGTAATTCCTTCACTCGGAGTTCCTGGACCACAGGAGTCTATCTGTGAACACCCAAGAGGACTGGGTTAAGAGCTTCTTGATTGGTAAGGGGTTAAAGGCTTAGAAAGAAAAGGCAGTATTCAACAACCTCCCCCAGATCTATCATTACTCTCGCCCTTTGTCAGAGGCTTGATCCCGAGTCTTAATATCCGCTCTGATACATCGCTACATTGACCCCCCCCATAGGTCCTCTTTGGCATGCTCCTGTTCTGTTGCTTGTTTTCTC
>JAQQSO010002584.1:0-14250 GCA_028658305.1 Pachyuromys duprasi | reverse complement strand
CGGGTCTGGTTGTCCTTCTAAAGATCAGGTAACTACTAACCATGCCCCCAGGTGTGGCCACCTGGCTGGGTGACACAAGATGACATCATAAGTTGCTAAGTAACCCACAAGCAGGTTGTTTCAGAATACTAACATTCCTCCCTTTTTCTATAATTAAAAACTGAGGAACCTAGTCTGCTTCTCATGCAAGGCAACTTGAAGTATATAAGTCTAGGTTCATTGGAAGCAGCTCTTAGTTGTCATGTAAGAGGTCATGCCAGAGAGAAATTATAGGAACATAAATGGTCATATCACATAGTCAAGAAAGAGGAGGAAGAGAAGTCTCTGTCCTGGAAAATCTAGGGTAGAGTGCTGTCAGCAGAGAGTTGTCAGCCATGCAAGGCAGCAGGTAGGGAATGAGGAACGCTGGGAGAACCTGGAACTGCTTGTCCTGGTCCTGAAGCATACCATTTCAGCCTTTTGCTAATAATAAGTGAGTAAAGAGCGTATATTGTCTTCTGGCTACTTCCTGCTGACACTGGGGTCACTGTAGGGGGTCAAAAGGCTGAAATGCTGGCCAAGTCCAGGAAGAACAGGCTGCTTTGATGCTGTCCAGGATCTGTGAGAACATCCACGGCTCGGAGGGAAAGTGTAGGTCCAGCTTGTTGGAAGTCTGTGGAGTCAGATTTGAACACTTGTAGCTGCTTCAGTGCTGTTGTGGCTGTAGGAACATCTGTGTCTGGCAGGACACTGAAACACACATATATAGTCAAAAGATTAAGTGGGTTATGGAGAAAATCCTTTAGGTATGCATTAAGAACTTTTGGGATAGCAAACAGAGATGGTAGGTTTGAATCAATGAGACTTGTATATGGGAATCTCCATTTACCTGGGGAACCTTTGTTTACCCAATTGCTGGCAGTAGCTAAGAAGGCTTTACTCTAGATCTGTCATTGAGGCAAGGTTTGGTTACAGAAGGGTGTAAACTTGGAGCCCCTAGTGCCAGCAGGCACTAGGTGTAGAAACCTGAAATTCTCCGGAAGACATCTCATGAGAGAATTTGGAGACCGGCGTCTGGGCATTTCCTATTGGGAGGCAGGGCCAGGGACCTTCCTTTTGGCATCCCAAGAGGACAGGTATAGCTTGGAACCAGACCCTATTTGTCTGAATGACTCGTCAGTTGTCCAGTCAGAAGGGCGTGCCCCTGGACACCACAAGCGCACTGTGGTTGCCTAACGTTAGGACTTCCTTCAGCTTCAGCAAACAGAGAGATCATGTGAGACAATGCCTCCCAAGGGAAAGTGAACCCTAAAATGAAAGTGAGCCTTAAAATGAAGGTCAGCAGAGGGTTAGCCCTAGACATGGTTGGAAGGGTCCCTCCGTCTCAAAAGATAGTATGAAGTTGCCGGGAGCTCAACGGTCAAGCTTCTCCTACCAAGTAGGTGCTGGCAATGAGGAGATCTCACCAATCCAGCCAGTGTTGCATGCAGTAAATAGCAGTCTGGTAGCCAGTAAAGGGAGTCCCAGAACCAGGGAAAGGGGAGAAATCCCACCTTTTGAGATAAACAATAAGTACAGTACTTATCTGGAGTCCAATTGACCTAAGAGGTGGATTTAGGTGGACTTCTTGTAGCTTACAATAATTATTTTTAAGTTTTAAGAAGGATATAAAACTTTAGACATGTTAGTATTACAATTGTAATCTGCACTGAAATAAACATTGTAGAAAAGGCAATAGACATATATATGTGTTAACAGCGCAAGCATTCCTTAAGGTAAGTTCTGAAAAGGCAAAAGCCTTTCATGAAGTAAAACAAAAACTCACTTGATTTTAACAGCATAAGCATACATATGATGGAGACAATCTTGAGCTTAGAACCATAATAGATCTTAACAGCATAAGCATACATATTATGGAGACAATCTTGAGCTTAGAACCATAATAGTACGTGACAGAGTGAATGTTTTGGTATTAGAGTTAGACTAATATAATAGACTAATAAATTAGAGCTTTTTTGATAAAGGTCAGAACTCTGGACAGTCAACACAACAGTAGTATAGGAACAGGAGAAACCATTAAGCAGTTTTACCTACTTAGGATATTTTAAATTACCTTAGACTCTGTAACCTTTATAACTTGCATTTACCAACTTTAAGACACAATTTTAGGCTCTCAAACAAGTATAACTTGTGTTTATCAACCTTAAGACACTTTAAAAACTCTCAGATACGTATAACTTATCTTTACTAACATTAAAATACTTTTCAAGACTCTTAAGTATGTATAGCTTGTCTTTACCAACTTTAAGACATTTTTTTAGACAATTACAGATTTTTAGCCCTTTGTATTGTTGTTTACCATGAGACAGAGTTGAGACTGCTATGAACATTAATTGTCCTTTAGCTAAATAAGAGGATGGTAAAAATTTACGTTTAGGCTTGTTTTTAGTCTAGCAACAAAGCATACTGTGTCTAGGCCTGACAATGGCAGCTCTAGAACTTAGGCTTAAGGCCTGGTCTCCTGCATATGAAGAGAACTGAGAAGGCATCCGAAGTCTCCCAACACAGAAGTTGGCAATATGTCCATGGAACCTCATTGTGAGGCCAAAACAGACCTGTACTGTTACCCTGGGCTGGGCGAGAGTGGTAGAGGTCGCTGAATTGAGGAGCCATTTGTCCTCTGCCAGGGCAAAGAGCTAGAAGACTGGAAGTATTTGTGGCCCTTGTGCTGGTTGACCTCTATGGCTGGGCACAGAGGACAAGCCTGCTTGGGAACCTTTTGACCTCCAGAGGCCAGCATGCTGACTGGCAGCTATGTTGAGGCAGCAACGGGACCAGTGTGTCCCCTTTGGCTGGATTTGACTGGCAGAACTGACTTTTGGCTATATCCCCACGAGATGGGGCACTGCAGACCTCTTGTCTTTTGTGCGGGAATGCCAGCAGCCCCATGGGAGCAACCAAGGTCTAGAGCCTATCGGGAAGGCTTTTACCAACTCTTATATGAGTGACTCAATGACCATTCTCAGCTGTTTATTAAAAACGGCAGTGAGACTATATTTCTATCTGTAGAACTATAAATATATTTGGATATCTATGAGATGACTATTAATTTTTATTTGTTAACCATTATATATTAGGACTTTAGGTTTTGTCCTTGCTAAGTTAGAACCTTAAATTATAAATATAGTCCATTAAAATGAGAGCACAAGAGTTTTGGTTTGGTTTAGTATATAAAAGTTTATAGCTTGTAAGACCAGCATATTTTAACCTCTTGAGACTAGAGATATAGCACAATGACTGTTTCTTAATATAAATAATTTTTAAATTAATAGCTCTTAATTTAGGATATTGGTAGACAACTTGTATTTAATAACAAACCCCTGAGCTATAAGTTCAAACCAACACTATAGTAAAATAGTATAAAGCAATTTTAAATTTATTTGAATTTATTATAGCAAACCCATTAACCAGAAAGCCTACTGGTGAATCTGGATCATAGCAGGAAAAACAGCAATATTTGTGAACTGAATTTGAGAACTGAAAGAGATATAAACAGTCAGATACATATTTTAAACCAACTTAACTTGAATAGATATTTATAACTTTGAATTTTTATTATTATATAAAATTTATTTTGAAGCAGGGTTGAATCATAGATAGTAAAACATAACTTTAAATTTTCATAAAAATGTATACCAATTTAAATTACGCTTGTCATTGTAGTCTAGTCTAAAAGATAAACCAAACAGTTATTAAGGGAGCTTTATAAACATGAGAAAATTATATAAAGTATTAGATAAGAAATTTAAAGCATTTAAAATAAGAGCAGAGTATATAGAAATTAGGAAGAGAAGATTTTTTGCTATTTAAAAAGCACAGCTTGGAGAGTTTCCCGGAGCTAGGAAGAACTTGGCTTTGGTGGGGGAGGGGCCACCGCATGGGAGCGGGAAGCTCTTTGCCCTAATTAAAAATGGCGCCCACACAGCACTGAGCCCATAGTGAAGGATGTTTTGGCCCAGTTTGCCCAAAAGCAACATGGTGTCACAAGTCTCTAGCGGTAGGTTTAAGATCCCAAGGCAAGTTTAAAATCTTGTTCAGTGCAATCGGGGAATTTTTCCTAAAAACCAAGTACCCTCAAGCTGATTTTAGCAGAGTGAGAACGCTCCAGGCTCAGAGCACTGGGCCAAGCGGGGTTGCAGCGGGGACTTTTCACCTACCCTAGGAACCCAACCCATAGACGGGGTTATCCACAGTCAGTGCATCTTCCCATCAAAGTACACTAGACAAGAGATCTTGTCACAGACATGCCCAGAATGTGCTGATGTTCCAGTGAATTCTGGGTCCCATGAAGCTGACAGTGTTCACAATCATACCCAAGCCCAATGCAGGGCTGCTAGGCTATGGCAACAGTGCCAAGCTCTGTCATATTCCTTCTCTTACTGTTGTCATTCTGAACAGCATTTGTGGGATCTAGAGAAAAGGCACAGAAGAGCCAGGGGTGTCCAGGAATCTTGGACTTCAGCATTGATGTATATAGAAAGGACTTTCTGGCTATGAGGCTTCTGAGGAAGCCAGAGCCTGGACAGGTCTCAGAAGAGGACTCTGCAGGCTCTGCTGCCTCTAGCCAACAAGCCTCAGATCTCTAAAGAGGGACTTAAGGAGACAGGTTGCTGGTCTTCTGGATTTAGATTCTTTTCCACAATCTAAGCACCAAAACAAGAAAAGAGGGCAGTGAGGAAATTCAATGCGGTGATCTTTTATTGGGAGCTGGGAGGAGGTTAGGGGGAAGAACTAAAGCTGAGAGATTTTCTTGGCCCTGGAAGAATAATCCCTCCCATGGGCAGTGTGGTCTGCTATGGTACTCACCAGATCCCATGGACCAGAATCCTTTGTTTCCATTTCAAAATCATGCTTGATTCAGCTCTGCAAGAAAAGGGGAGGGGAGTTCTCTAAAACAAATATTAGCTTCCACAGAGCTCTCAAGGAAAAGAGCTATTTTGTTATTGTAGAGAATGATGGGAAATGTAAGTTTTATGTCAAGTCAATAGCCAGAGAGCAACAGCAACTGGTGTTTGCTCCTTCCATCTTCGTTTACCATGAAAACATCCACACTCACTCACAGACATCTGTTTGAGGTGTCCACTCTGGGCCAGGCAAAATAGCTTTCCTCCAAGGTGTCCTATGGTGAGAATACAAGAACTCTACTCCTAGCTTTCTTAGGAAGCACTCACTGTGTATAAAACACTTATTGTCTACTACTGACTCAATTCCCCAACACCCTGAGAGGTAAGCACTTCCCTCCCAGTTTGACAAACCAGTAACAAAGGCTCTCTGAGGCTGACAATCTACTCCTTTCCATCAGTGGGTAACAGATCGAGGCTTAACATCCATCCTGACCTACTCTGGACCTCTGGCCATTAACACCTGCTCTGGAATAGTGGCTATATCGTAGTTTCTATGAGATGACAATGTCTGAGACCTACTTCCCAGGATATTTTAGTTAATGGACAGAGATAGAGGCCGCCCAAAAGAAAGAAAGCTCAAAAAGAGAAACCATGGGATCATGTCAAAAGGGGCAGAAAAGGATTTTGTGGAAGTCTAACAACTTTTCTTGATAAAGACCTCAAGAGACAGGGATAGATGGACATACTTCCATATAATAATGTCTCTATTTGACTTTACAGTCAATGTTATCTTAAATTGGGGAAACTCAAGCATTTCCACTGAAAATCAAGAGTGAGAAGATGGTACCACTTTGTCCACTCTCAGCTACTACAGACTTTCACGTCACAGCTATAGGCATAAGACATAAGAATGAGATAATGGAAATACAAATGGAGAATCAAGCTATTTCCAGATAACATGATCCTCAGTGTCCATAAGAAGCAAAAAAGACCTTTCTGGTGACATAAAGCTCCACAAAGTAGTAGGAATCACAAGTGTGTGTGTACATTTTCTGTGAACAAACCTGTTGATCAAGAAACAATTCTATTCAAAGGAACACCAAGAAAATGAATAAGTAAATAAGTAACTAATCTCAGAGTAAATCCAAACCGGGAGGTGAAATTTACTCAATGGACAAAATTTTAAACACTGAATAAAGAAAGTGCTAGAATATAGAAAGTACCCTCCTCGGTGCTCCTGAACACACAGGGTTAATATTGTGTAAATGTCTATACTATCAAAAGCTGTCCACAGTTGGATGCAATCTCTGTCAAGATTACAAAGTCACTCCTCACAGAAATGGGAAATACATCCTAGGACTTATATGAAACACAAAAGACTATGAACATTGAACATTTCAAGGGTTGGAGATAAATCTCAGCAGTTAAGAGCACTGGTTACTCTTTGGGGGAGATCACAGTTCGGTTCCCAGCACACAGGTGAGGCTCTCAAAAAATCCAAAGCTCCAGTTCAGAAGGATCAAACATGCATTGTACTTCCATACTTATGTGCAAAGCACTCATAAAATAAGCATCTATTTTAAAAAACTCAGAGAAATGTACATTCAGTAAGGTGGACTCAGATATCCAGAGTAACACAACAGGTTCGTGGTTGGCCTGGAATGTGTTGTGGTATCTCTTTCCCTCTCCTCCACAGAACAATGGCTTCATAAAGCAGGGGCACAAAGGTGACACAACAGCCTCCAGAAGTTCAGAAAACAAGATGGCAACTGGACAGCAAATGGCCTGTTCCAGACAGTAGGACAGAAGCCAGCACACTTGGGGAGAGGTGTGGGCCCTTCCTACCCAGCTGAGCTCTCCCTGTTGTGAGCACATGAAGATGTTCTTGGGACCACTGTGGCAGCATTTGGACTTCCCCCCATGGCATGAGTTGGGTATCTGTTAATGGGTGCCATGCCTTTCCTCTGAGGGTTCCACTCCTACTGGGCACCCTGTGTGGAATCTTACACAGCAGAGGTTACAGTCCCTGGGTTTTTTTAAAAGTCTATATGGCTCATTTATTTATTTAGTTATTTAGTTACTTACTATTATGTGGGATTGGGGCATAACCCAGAGCCTAGCATTTGGCACACAATTCTCTACCACTGTGCTAGAGCCCCAACCCAGGCTTTGGGGTTTTTTTTGTTTTCTTTTGTTTTGTTTTGTTTTTTAATATCTGCTTAGTCCCTTAAGTCTCCAGTACTATCTGTAAATATCACAGGAACAGGAACGGCGAGTAGAAGGTCAGTTTGGACTCATTTGTTCTGAGAGGAAATTAGCAAGCTTGGTTTGACTACACTGTGACCTGAGCCATCAAGCAGATGTTGCAAGGAAGCCTGGAGAAAAGTTTTTGCACAGCAATCCCCAGACAGCTGTTATTCAAGGCAGAGGAGAGTCAGCTCAAAGTGGAAGATGCTCTCCTGGGATGCCAGATCACCATGCTGTCCAGCAGGAACCTGCCTCTGACAAGTGGCTAAAACTACAGGCTGCAGAGGTGCTTTAAAATCCCTCCACCAAAGCTGCACAGGATCTCCTCAGGCACAGAGTCCATCTGGGTAAGTGCTCTGCACCCAAGTGCACTCTCAGGAGGTGGCCTGGACCCAGGCAGGCTGTGGAAGGAGGAGCACTGGGAGGCAGGGAGGTTTTCAGCATCTGTGGAGGAGACCTGAGTTCTGACGTGTTTTCTTCCCCGGGTAATCATTTGCTTAAGGTCCTAAAATTACTTATGTTTGATAGGATGTCAATTAATTTTAATTCCTATTTATTTTTCTGAAGTAAATTACCAATTTTACTTTATCATCCATAAGTTGTTTGGAATAATTTCTAGAGGTTTTCAGAATTGCTCATGTGTGCACGTCTTCTGAGGAGGTGATGTTTTAATTTCAAATGTAAACAAATACACTTAATTTGACTCCTGTTTTTTAGTTACTATAAATGGAAGATTGTTGGTACACTGGTGTCGCTACTTAGAAGCACTAAAAGCCTTAGGAAAAGAAATGGGCTGTGTGTTCAAACCTCATCTAACCGACAGCTCGTCACTGACTTTTACCTACTAGAATTTTCTTAAGAGCCTTTGGATTCCCTGTTTAATTTTTAAAATTATGTCATCCATTCACCTGGCTATGCCTGGTTGGAATGGTCACCTGAGTCCCTTGATGATGAGGTTACCAGGACTCTGATTGTCAACTACACAGTGAAGATGGTCCTAATGGGGATGACAAGTGTTTCTGTTAATCTTTTCTGTGTTCTAGCATTGAATAAAGATTCCTTATAATTTTTTTCATGCTAGAAATGCCCAAATATCACTTAGTCCAGGAAACTTTTGGAAAACTGAGCCCCACCCTGTCCTGTTGCCTCTATTTGGTTTTCCCCAAACCTCATCTTTTGAAGAACCTATGTGAAGAGATGGACAGGAACTGACCTACTTCCATTGTCCTTGAGGCAATGAACACATTGGGAAGGAGGTCACAGCTGCTCATCAGCAAAGCTGAGCCTCTCAGGCAGCATCACTGGGTGGTGGGGGAGGCAGGTGGTGCTGTGGCCCTGTGCAGGAATAAGTGCGGACAGGTGGAGTCTTAGGACACCCCTCTGGGGCTTCTTGTTTATGTTTAAAGGGTATTTTCTTTCTACTAACTTCTATAGAGAGATTTTTAATAGTGGTTTTATGAATATTGTAACTGCAGGTGTGAGCCTAAGCTGAACTTCACAATCCTGTTGATGTACAGATGCAGTGAATATTTCATAGCTGTCTGCAGCGTCTCTGCACACAGCATCTACACCTGGCTGGTGGCTGTCTTGCCTTAATATGGTTCCAGCTGTGTCTCCTTAGTGTCCCTAATTTTCCAAGCAGAACAGCACCGTAGGAAGGGGAGGGGCTACATTTAACTGCAGTCCAAACCCAAACACATACAGGACAGCCACACCCCTCAGACCTTTTGCCCAGTTTTGCTTCACCTTAGGTGGTAATGGTGTGACATGTTGCTGTCAGGCAACAGGATTATGGCAAACCAAAGTCCTTTGTGGGCATGAGTCTGGACATGAGGTTAAGTGTGGCACAACCACACTATGCACTATCTCGTCATCTAGAAACAGATAGTCTTGAACCCATTCTGCAGAGGAGAAAACAGACATCCTGCCCTCAGCCTTCACCCTGGGCTCTGCCCACCAGAAAGGTCATAAGTGACCAAACTTGGAGCAGGGTCTGTTAGGACTTTCTGCTCTCTGCTTCTGTCCTGACCACTGGTCAAGTCCACTGTCTATGAAATGTGTCCCTATTTGGGGCCATTTGATTGTCCTATGTCTCACAGGCTTGTGAAGGACTTGGCTTATCATAGGATGCCACTCTGTGGAAATAAAGAGACTGCTCTTTGATCCATGCTGTCATAGGAATTTTAGCACCACTTGACTCTGAGGTCCAGCCTTCACTGTTGGCTCTCACCAAAGAAAGTGCAGATTTTTCTTTGCTGCTTCTTTCTCCTTATTGGGCATGCTTTCTAATCTGCCTGCATACCCCATGCCTCCATCCCAGATGTGGACAATATTCCCAGATGTGGGTTAGTCAGGTGTGACATTTCAGAAATTCATGTTCTTTCCCCATGATCTCCTTCCCTTTCTTCAGAGCAGCAGAGGCAGAAAGAGTGGAATTTCTCCATGTGTTAGTGCAGGGCACAGTGGCTAGGCAAAGGTCACTTCAGCAATTCAGGAGGAAAATCGCACATACCCATAAAGTAAAAATAATACATTTTAAGTCTTTTTTTTTTTATAAAGTGATGCCTTGCCTCAGAAGTTATTATATCTTTCTTTTAATGAGCCATGATATTGACATCCTTGAGCCATGTTTGCCTGAGGGACGTGATTGCTGGTTTAGTTGTTTGTGATAGATGACTAAGGGGATATTTTTTCTGTAGCCTCTCCTGGTGCTGCACTGAGGAAGGTGAATTGGTGCCTAGGATGTCATCAGAGCATGGCTGGACTGTACTCTGGAGAAAAGGGCTACCTTCTCCTTTGTTTTATCTGTGAATTTAACCAGTAGAAAAATCTTTGCAGTGGTTTTAAAGTATTTATAAAATAAACTCACAAATCATATTCATCATTGTAAGCCCACAGCACCAGGCAACCTTTTCCCTTAACGTCTGTAAGGGCAGTTACCCACATCACACTGAAAATGATAGCACCCAGCAACTTTGATTCACAAATAACTAAAGTTTGCAACAGTATGAGGTTTATATTGCTATGTCTGAAAATCTCGTGTGTTTTGAATAAGGTAAAAGAGCAGGGAGCCAGATCTGAAGTTACTCTTAGGATATTACCAGTGTATAATATATACAATCAATATAGTATCAATATGCATTTTACCTTTTATTAAACAAATGTACTAAAATAGACTCATGTCACAAAGATTGTGCTGGGTCCTAGTGATCAACTATGACTCATTAAAGACTGGAACAGATAAATGTCTTTTTTATTATTATTAGTTACATTTTACTTACTCTGTATCCCAGGTATATCCCACTCCCTCATTCCCTCCCAATCCTACCCTCCCTCCCTAGTCTACTCCCTGCTCCTTCCCAAGTCTAATGATAGGGAGGACCTCCTTCCCTTTCCTCTGACCCTGGTTTATCAGGTATTTTCAGTGGTGGCTGCAAAGTCCTCCTCTGTGGCCTAGCAGAGATGCCTCCCCCTTGCAGGGTGGGGCAGATAAACATCTTAGATTAACATCTTTACTGAGCTTTTGATGGGAGCAAGCTGTTCTCAGGCAGTATGGAAACTGACAAACCTGGTTACATAAAATAGCCAGAAGAATGGTCAGTGAAGGCCAGAAGAGATGGCGGGACAGGAATGAAAGGTAAATACAGAGCAGAGGCTGTGGGTCATGGTGCTTATGCCTTAGAGTACTGCAGCACAGCTGTAGCCCACACCAAGTGCTTGTATGATTCAAAGGAATCAAAGAGCCAAAGGTGTCAAACACAGAGAAATGACAGTATTTGAAAAGGTGGAAATTATCCTGACTTGGTCAGAGCAGGACACAGAGATGTGTAATCTACGGAACTGTACCCCTCATCTAAGTAAAAATCAATGCTGATTAAAATGGAAGAGAAGTCCACTTGTCGAGATTTTACCAATTATCTACCTCAGTTCTGAAACTTTACACAGTATAACTTGTTCCTGGGTGCTAAACACATCCCTCTTCTCTGAGGAACTTATGGACCCTTAAGTACAAGGACACAGAATAAGCTACAGAATAGCAAGCATGTTATAAACATTAATTTTCTGATATAATTCCTTTTCCATACATGACTGGAAAAACTTACAGCAACATGATCTTCTTATTTAAGAAATGTGAATGAAAACATAAACATGTACTTTAAATTGTTTTTGATTTACTTATATGAAGTGTATGCGTGTTGTATCTGCATGTTTATAAGTGTGCTGTATTGTATGTACAGTGCTTACAGAGGGCAGAAGATGGCATATACATGTGTGTATTAACTGTGCGCTTAGCCACTGAGCCATCTCTGCAGTCCAAACACATATTTTACAGGAAATATTCTATCTAAAGTCTTCATCAAAACTTTTAATATAAATTGACTTGAGATTTATTTAATTTCATTTTTAATTATATGTGTGTATTATATGTGCATGAGTGCAGGTGTCCTAGAAACCAGATGAGGTCATCAATGCCCTGGTGCTGGAGGGACAGGTGGCTGTGAACCAGTTGACTTAGTGCTGGGAACTGAACTCAACTGCCCTGCAAGACCAGCAAGAGCTCTTAACCTCCAAGGCCTGGCTTCAGCCTCCTCCCTCTGCTCTTGACTGTGGGTGTGACCTGACTCTCTGCTTAGTCCTGACTTCCCCTCTCCTGAGATGGACTATAACCTGAGAGTGTCAGCCAAATAAACCCTGTCCTCCTCTCTGCCACTTCTGATCATGGTGCTTTAGCACAGCAAGGGAGAAAGAATGGGAACACACTCCATTTGAAATAATCAAAACTTGTGAAGCTTTTCCTGTACCTGACAAGATGACAAAACAAAAACCAGGCATCACAGTGCCCCTGAAAACCTCAAAATGGGCAGTGGTAGGGAATCATTTCTATAATGCGTGATCATTTTAATGCACAGGAAACTTGAGGCAGCAAGGGAGCCCACCTATGGGTACACAATCCAGCCATGACTGACAATGAAGGGGTTTGGACCTCAGGAACACTGGAGTACTGAGGGGTGTATTAGGCTGAGTCCACCGATCTTCCCAAAGGTGATAGTGCTGGTACCAATGATGCTGTTACTGTTTGTGATGAAGAATTTCTCTTGCCTTTCTTCTCAGATGTTTCCTCTAGTTCATTGTCGCATACATTGAGAAGAATCAACACCGTTTATGGAGTTGTTGACATATTACACATTTTTCTCTGAAGTAGGCATTGGATCTCCTTCAACAGCATCCTCTTGCTCTTTCACATCTTTGAGTTCCTTCTTGAACACAGGCTCCGGATCATTGACCCACTTATCAGTCTCTTGGCCTTCATCCACCTTGGGATACTAACAATCATGGGGTTCACAGCTACTGATTTTCTTGCATCTCAGAATATGTGGAATGACATCAAGTGTAACTCCCTTGTTCACTTGCACAGGCTTTTGAGAGTCCTCTCTCTTTGTGCCACCTGCCCGCTGAGCATCCTCCAGGCCATCACCCTCAGCCACAGAAGCTCCTGTCTGGCAAAGTTCAAACCTAAATATCCTCAGCATAGCCTGTTCCCCTTTCTTGTGCTGTGGGCCTTCTACATGTCCTGTGGTGCTCAGTTTTCCTTCTCCTATGTTGCTGAGTACAATGTCACCTCACATGGTCTCATATTTGTCACGGAGTCTTCTATTATTTCACCCATGGGTTATATCAACATACACTTATTTTCCATACTGAGGATATTTCGAGATGTGTTCTTTCTAGGTCTCATGGCCGTTTCCTGTGGGTACATGGTGGCTCTGTTGTGCAGGTACAAGAAGCAGGCTAAGCACCTTCACAGCACCAGCCTTTCTGCAAAAGCAGCCCCAGTGCAAAGGGCCACCTGGATCATCCTGCTGCTCATGAGCTTCTTTGTGCTGATGTACTGTTTGGACAGTAACATATCTGCCTCCAGACTTCTGCATGACCGTGACCCAATCCACCACAGTGTCCAGATGATGCTCTCCAATACCTATGCCACCCTCAGCCCCTTGCTGTTAGTTTGTACTGAGAAACGACTTGCTAGCTTCTTCAAGTCCTTGGTTGGGAGAACAGTAAATGCTTAACTAGTGAGGGAATGGTGAGTTCACTTAAGGAGCCAACATGCTTACTGGCAGATGGTGAATCCTGGCCTATTGTCATGCTCCTCCAGATCAGTGAATGAAGGACTCCTGCTTTGTTAAACTGCTTCTTTTCAAATGTGGATTACAACACCTGTAGATATTTGAGCCAAATGTCTTCTTGTGCATTGCTGCTTGGTGTTAGCAGGGGACACCTGTTACACTTTCACAGATTAGGGTGCTCTGTGCACTTATCAACAAGCTAAACTGTATAGCACTTTTTAATAAGCCAATCATCTCAACACTTTGTATTTTACCAAATTAAATATGGAAGCATTATCACAAAATTGCATATCATTCATCAATTGTTCTTTCATAATAATGCAAATATAATTGATTCAAAGTCTCAGATGCTTGCTTGTTCATAGAAACAGCACTTAACCACAGTCATAATGGAATAACTCTCTGTCCATAAGCGGATGAATGTACCAACCACATGTGGCCTTTATATATCATGGATTATTACTCAGCTTAAATAGGAAGGAAAGCCATGTGTAGGTCCACCACAAATGAATATATTTTTCGAGTAAAATGTCAGCCACAAAATGGCAAGCATTGTATATATCTAGGGGTGGACATGAGAGTACTGTAATTTTTCAAGAAAGGAAAATGCAATGGTGTTTGCCAGAGGCTGAGGAATGGCACAATGATGGATTCTTAAGTGGTGTAGAATGACCACGAAGAAGAAGAATAGGAAGAAGGAAAAGGAGAAAGAGAAGAAGAAGAAGGAGAAGAAGAAGAAGAAGAAGAAGAAGAAGAAGAAGAAGAAGAAGAAGAAGAAGAAGAAGAAGAAGAACTCTAATCTTCTGAAACCAAATAAAAGGCTGGAGGGGTGGAGGGGATCTGGGCTGGGTACAGGTGAGGTAACAGTGCTTCCTGCACAAGCATGAAGACTGAATTTGAATCTTCAACACCTATGTAAAAGTCATACAAGGTGTGCGTTCTTATAGTCCACAGCACTGAGGGGGAAGGGACAAGTAGGACCCTAGAGCTCA
>JAQQSO010002583.1:0-14250 GCA_028658305.1 Pachyuromys duprasi | reverse complement strand
GGTATCAAGAACACAACGAATATGATTCTGAACCAAAAGGGCAAAGTCCTCTTTCTGTCTTCTGGTGCAGTTTTGAATTTACACCTGCTCTGACTGCTGAAAGCAGAATTACACCTTCTTTTAAATATTTGCTTTCTAAGGCCAGACAGTCTCCAGGATGTGTAAGCTCTGAAATACAATAGTGGTCATAAGTCATAATCCTGAACCTTTTTATACCATAGGAAATTCTATTTGCCAGAGATAATTGTTTGTTTGCTTAAGTTATAAACTTTATTCATCATGGGAAATTGACTTTTTCTACCCTGTTTTGTTATACTTAAGCTGATTATCACCATATGTGTGATCATTGAAGTCTCCAGTACTTCTATGTAAACTTCCTATATATTTTTTTTATTATAGCTGTGTAAATTAAACATGGAGAGTTTTGACATTTCTAAAATTTGACATAAAATTGCACCTTTCTTGTTCAGACTTAAGAGACACTTGTAAACCTTGACACATGGTGTTCCACCAAGCTATATTGGAAGGAAGCCCCATCCATTAGACAGTGCCTCATTATGAAAAACAGACAAATGGGACATAAGAAGTTAAAAGAGAAAACATTTAAAAGAGAAAACAAAGCAATCAAGAAAAACCCTCCCTGAAGGAGCCTAGACAACATAACAGGAGTATATTTGGATCAGAAAAGAAGATCATATCTGAGATGCTATGGGAAGGAGGGGCTATTTGGAAACAGTGGGAGAGATGACATAATAAACTCTGAATTGAGAGATGGCCAAAGGCAAAACTACAGACAACGGGGGAGAAAAAATTATTAGAAAGAAAGATCAATCCAAGAGGCTCAATATCAGTCAAGTAGTCACATGAATAGGAACAGAGAAAATGAAGGTGCAGGAAGTATTGAAGACGGAACACAAGACGACAGGGCTCCAGGATATAAGACTTCAAGTGTAGGCAGAGTCCACTGAACACTAAGCAATGTGACTGAAAGACCACACCAGGAATGTAAATTTTTGACCACTAACGACAAAACTTCTCTTTGTTCCTGTAGCTTCTGACTTCTTGTAATTTGTACTGGGATTTAGACAAAAATGATGTAATGACTTCAATTGGCAGGGAAAATTCCCAAGCTATCAAGAATGAACATAGAATAAAAATGGTTTATAATATTTTGTATATTAGCCCTCTGTCAGATATAGGGTTGATGAAGATCCTTTCCCAATTTGTAGGCTGTCGTTTTGTTCTGACGACAGTGTCCTGTTCAGGAAGTTGTCTCGTGTGCCAATGAGTTCAAGGCTTTTCCCCACTTTTTCTTCTAACAGGTTCAGTGGTCTGGATTTATATTGAGGTCTTTGATCCACTTGGACTTTAGTTTTGTACAGGATGCTAAATATGGATCTATTTGCATTTTTCTACATGTAGAGACATTCAGTTAGACCAGCACCATTTGTTGAAGATGCTATCTTTTTTCCATTGGATGGTTTTGGCATTTTTGTCAAAAATTAGGTGCCATAAGTGTGTGGATTTATTTCAGGGTCTTCTATTAGATTCCATTGATCCACCAGTCAATTTCTATGCCAGTTTCCAGAATATATAAAGAACCCAAGAAGTTAAACAGCAACAAATCAATTAATCCAATTTAAAAATGGGGTACAGAGCTGAACAGAATTCTCAATAGAGGAATATCAAATGACACAGAAACACTTAAATGTTCAACGTCATTAGCCATCAGGGAGATGCAAATCAAAACGACCCTGAGATTTCACCTTACACCCATCAGAATGACTAAGATCAAAAACTCAAGTGACAACACATGCTGGAGAGGTTGTGGAGAAAGGGGAACCCTACTCCACTGCTGGTGGGAATGTAAACTTGTACAACCACTTTGTAAATCAATGCGGCACTTTTTCAGACAATTAGGAATAGTGATTCCTCAAGATCCAGCTATACCACTCCTAGGCATATATTCAAAAGATGCTCAAGTATACAACAAGGACATGTGCTCAACCAAGTTTGTAGAAGCTTGAATTGTAATAGCCAGAAGCTGGAAACAACTCAGATGTCCCTCAATTGAGGAATGGATACAGAAATTGTGGTACATTTATACAATGGAACATTACTCAGCAATAAAAAACAAGGAAATCATGAAATTTGCAGGCAGATTGTGGGAACTGGAAACGATCATCCAGAGTGAGGTATCCCAGAAGCAGAAATACACACAGGGTATATACTCATAAGTAGATATAGATATATAATATAAGATAAACATACTAAAATCTGTACACCTAAAGAAACTAATCAAGAAGGATGACTCTGGCTAAGATGTTCAATCCCCATTCAGAAAGGCAAAGAGGATGGACCTCAGAAGATGTAGAAAACAGGGAACAGGTCAAAAGCCTACCAAAGAGGGCCTCTGAAAGGCTCTACCCTGTAGGATATCAAGGCAAATGCTGAGACTTACAGCCAAACTTTGGGAAGAGTGAAGGAATCTTATGAAAGAAGGGAGAGATAGTAAGAACTGGAGAGGATAGGACCTCCACAAGGAGATCAACAGAACCAAAAAATGTGGGCACAGGGGTCTTTTCTGAGACTGATACCCCAACCAAGAACCATTCATGGTGATAACATAGAACCCCTGCATAGATGTAGCCCATGGCAGCTCAGTGTCCAAGTGGGTTCCATAGTAATGGGAACAGGGACTGTCTCTGACATGAACTGATTGGCCTGTTCTTTGATCATCTCCCCCTGAGGGGGGAGCAACCTTACCAGGCCACAGAGGGAGAAAATTCAGCGACTCCTGATGAGACCTGATAGACTAGGATTAGAAGGAAGGAAAGGAAGACCTCCCCTATCAATGGACTTGGGGAGGGGCAAGGATGGAGAAGAGAGAGGGAGAGTAGGATTGGGAAGGGAGGAGGGAGGGAGCTACAGGGGGGACACAAAGTGAATAAACTGTAATTAATAAAAATAAAAATTAAAAAATGGTTTATAATAATCTTTCTTAATTTCTTTCTTTCTCTCTTTCTTTGATATAGAGTTTCTTCATGTAGCTTTGGCTATCCTGGACTCTCTTTGTAGACCAGGCTAACTTCAAACTCATAGACATACACCTTCCCCTGCCTCCCCAAGTGCTGGGATTACAGGCTTGTGCTACTGCATCTGGCTACACCAATCATTTTTTAAAGGTTTACCTGTCCTGTACCTTTCCAGTAGGGGCTAGTAAAAGGTGTGTCTCAATGACATGAGGCATGATGTAATAGTAGGTACAGGATGCATGAGAGGGAGGCATCCAACCCACAACGTAAGGAATGTGCTTCTCAGAATAGTGCAGAAGAAACCTGTCACCAGGACTAAAAGGACAGGGATGAGGGCAGCAGGGAAAGAGCACAAAATAAAGAGAAAAGGAAGGTTGAAGCCTGTTGGAAGGTTTACTGATGACCTAACTGGAGATTATATGGGAAACAGAGAAATTGGGAAAATTAGACAATTAACTGCTAGAAACACAGTGTTGTACAAGAAAGGAACAGTAACCATAGAACCAGACATAGCCAAGCACTAATCTTTTTCATTTAATCATAAAACATCCCTATTTTATGCAATCTATTCTTAAGTCAATTAGCATTCTTTGTAGATGACATAATTATTATGGTGAGTATCCTTATAATTCTGTAGAGTTTACACTTAGTATCAAAGAGATTGGAGGAGAGTTATGCATGCTAAGAGCAGAAACACACTTGGGAAATGATTGAGTTAAAAAGTAATCCCAGAGTTATGCACATGGAACACAATACCAGAACTTCTGGGGTGGAAGGAACTGGAGCATCATTAAGATGCAACTTTCTTCATCATTCTCACTCCTTTTGTTGGGGGTCTGGGCTCTTATTTTTGCTTTCTTTTTTCTCCTCTCAATGTAGACATTTTCCATCATAATTTCACCAAACTGGAAAAAAAAAACAAAAATGGAACAGCTAACAAAAGAATAAATAAATTAGTATGCAGTGATGAACAAAAATAAATTATTGATAGATGCCATTACACAGACAAATTTCAAGTGCATTATTGTGAATTTAACAAGATTTGAAAGGATATCCATTGTATTGTTTCATTCCCTGACATTCCAGAAAGGGCAAAATTGTAGGAACAGGAAGATTGGTGATTGCCAGAGAGTGAGCAGGGCTAGAATAGTATGGTATGGTATGGTATGGTATGGTATGGTATGGTATGGTATGGTATGGTATGGTATGGTATAGTACAGTATATATCAAGTGTAGTAGCATAGAGAATTCTGGGAGAACAGAGGTGCCTTCTCTCTTGATTCTGGTCATGGTTACATGATACTACATCTATTTTCAAACTAATAACTCTAAACTGAAAAAAGTAAATTTGACTCTGTGTAAGTTTAAAATGCAAACAAACAAACAAACAAACAAAAACAAACCAAAGTTTGGGGCTGTTAAGCAAAATTAAAAATATGAAAATTTAGCACTGGGGAGACAGCTCAGTCAGTAAAGTGTATGTCTGATCCACAGACCCTATGTGGGAGGGGCTATCTGGGAATGATGGTGTATGCTGTGAGCCGAGGTGATCTCTGGGGCTCAGTTGTGAGCCAGCCTAGCCTAAATGGAGCACTCCAGAACAATGAGAGACCCTGTTTTGTTTTTTAAAGAGAAAAAAGAAAGGTGAACAACAGTGAAGGCTGTCCTCTGGCTTCCATGCATGCACATATTCCAGCATGAACACATATGTGAAGTTACAGGACTTGGAACATAAATCAGTGATAAAAAGCTTGCCTAGCATGCTTAACTTTCTGTGTCTTAAAAGGAAAAGCAAAATACAAAGCAGAAAACATAGTTTTTTTAAATCTTAAAATTATCATCATACTCTGTTTTTCAGTATCTATTATCTATTTATCTATCATCTATCTGTCTGTCTATCTATCTGTGTGTGTGTGCTAATCTTGGTTGTCAACTTAACAAAATGAGGAAGTGGGAACCCATATTGAAGAATTTCGTACATCAGATTGGCTTAGAGAAATGTCTGTGGAACATTTTCTTAACTCATGATTGATATAGGGGTGTCCAGCCCACTGTGGGTGGTGCCATTCCTTTGCACGTAGGCCTGGGCTACCAGCTTTCTAAGAAAGGTAGCTGAATAAGAGCAAGAGAACCACCCAGTAAGCAGCATTCCTCCAAGGTCTCTGCTTCAGTTCCTGCCTAGAGGTACCTGCCTTGAGTTCCTGCCCTGACTTCCTTCAGTGATTGATTGTGACCTGGGCATTGTAAATTGAAATAAATCTTTCCTTTTCCAGTTTGCTTTTGCTAACAGTGTTTAATCACAGCAACAGAAAATAAATTAAAACTTTGTATGTGTTGGGGGAATTGCGTGTGTGTATCTGTGTGTGTGTGTGTATCGGTGTGTGTGTGTGTATCTGTGTGTGTGTTTGTGTGTGTGAATGTGGGTATACACATCCCACAGCCTACATTATGTGCTACCTAATTTCATATCAACTTGACACAAACTAGGGTCATCAGAGAGGAGGAAGCCTTAACTGAGAAAAATGTCTCCACAAGATCCGACTGTTTCCAAGCTGGTGGGGCATTTCCTTAATTAGTGATTGATGTGAGAGGGTTCAGTCATTTGTGGGTGATATTGAGTTTTATAACAGAGCCAGTTGAGCAAGCTATGGAGAGTGAGCCAGTAAGCAGCACCCTCCAATGGCCTCTGCATCAGCTCCTGCCTCCAGGTTCCTGCCCTGTTTGAGCTCCTGTTCCTACTTCCTTCGATGATGAACACTGATGTGGAAGAGTAAGCCAGATAAACCCTTTTCTCCACAACCTGCTTTTGGTCATGGTGTTTGGTCATAGAAACAGAACTCTTACAAGCACACCTCTGGATGTCAGAGGACAGCTTTCAGGAGCTGGGTCTCCCCTTCTGCCTTGTTGAGATGGGGTCTCTCTTGTTCTGGAGTACTATGTACTCCAGTCTAGCTGGCTTTCAAGCTTCCAGGAAATTTTCAGTTTCTGCCTTCCATCTCGATGCTAGGAGTGACGGAACCACAGATGTGTGCCACCATTATGTTATCTATCTATCTATCTATCTATCTATCTATCTATCTATCTATCTATCTATCTATCTAGTGTGAGTTCTGGGGTTTGAACTCATCTGACTTGTGGTTTGAGTAGGTGTGATGCCCTCCACCTACCACAGTCATGTGTTTGAATGTTTGACCCATACAGAGTGGCATTATTAGGAGGTGTGGCCTTGTTAGTGTACTTGTGGGCTTGTTGGAGGAGGTATGTCACTGTGGGGGAAATCTTTAGAGTCTGTGCTCAAGCTATACCCAGCATGGCACACAGTCCCTTCTGGTGCCTGCCAATCAAGATGCAGAACCCTCAGCTCCTTCTCCAGCACCATGTCTGCCTGCATGCTGCCATGCTTCTTGCCACGATTATAATGGACTAAACTTCTGATATATAAGCCAGCCCCAAATAAATGTTTTCCTGATAAGAGTTGCCTTGGTCATTGTATATTCATGGCAATAAAACCCTACCTAAGACACTTTTGTACCCAGTGTCTTTATCCACTCCCCCCATCAAGCCTTTCCTGTATTTTAAAAATCAATTACCTAAAACAGGTAAAACAAACACAGGATTTATTGAATTACAATAAATGGGTCTCTCATAATCAACAGGCAGGTTGAACAGAGAATGTTCTTCACCCTCAGAAGGCCCTAAGGTACTCTATCAAATTGTAGTAGCCTGCGACTACCAATAGTAACCGCCTGCACAAGGGGCTGGGAATTAAAAGAGACAGAGAACACGAAGAAGTGACGCCAAGACAGTGCTCTGATCAAGGCACCATTTTTATTACAGAGTAAACCACTTATATAGGTTTCCAAGTAAACATATCCAAGCAAAACAGGGAAATTAACCAAGCAAAACAGGAGATTTAACTGAGCAAAACAGGAGGTGTCTGCTGAAAACAAGAAGAATAGCAAGCCAGCATGACTTACACGCACGTGACCATCTCAGGTCCAATGGAATGGCTACCTCATCAAATGGCAATATCCTCCCTCTCAACATTAGCAACCAATACAACGAGTCTTACAATAATCACATATCTGTGTTTATTGTCACCCAAGTTTATATCCCTAGTCTGTTTCTTATGCTTGCAGTTTATTGTTTTTTTTTAATGTCATAATCCTCAGAACCCACAGATTTTCCCTTCTGTCTCTTCATTTCCTTGACAGTCTATTTGTGGTGTGGGGGAACTCTCATCCTTTGACATGGAGTTCTTCATGGTTTGGGGTTTGTGACTACAAGCTTATGATGAAGTCTAGAGTGTCCATCTCCTGCCCTGTACGCTAGCATCTGAATGTGGAGTAGGGATCACATTGCTGGTACCAGTCAAGATCAACCACCAACAAGGCCAAAGGTTATGTACATTGCAGTTGTATGAGAAGTGCCTGTAATTGTAGATGGTGAACTTATTCAAAAGTATAGCTGAATACAGGACCAAGTACAAAATACTTTTACATGTTTAAGCCTTTAGTTGACATGTAAGATTTGTACTTTGGAAAATTTAAAGACATAATGTTTTTACATTTGAGAATATTCTATATGTAAAAAAGATAAAATGTCTCATTTGCTTGTGTTGATACTTGGAGTTCAAAGCCAGGGCTTTGAACTTTGAATTTCTGGTTCTCAGGAACACAAGTGGTAATAGTAACACAATATTAATATTTTTAGTACTTAAGCATAACATATGCTTACAGTATCAGAGATGAGGCAAAATGTACATGCTCTGTGTTATATCTAGGGAAATTAATATTGCATCAGTAAAATGAGTAAAGATTCTATATGTGGAATGTTAATATACACACTAATGCTTTTGATTTGTCCTTGTTTAAAGTCAGAATCAGCATCTGAGCGGAGGCCACACTGTTCCAAACAGGACCTTAAGGGGAACAGTGGGAAGTTGAGGGTTGGAGTGCTTTGTGAACTGAAAGCGCAGGACTGCCAATCAGCCCTTTATCCATCCAGGTAAGGAGGATCTTGAGTAAATACTTACAGTGCCATTTGCCACACACATTTGCTGAATCCATGACTGCCTCTTGTCATAAGCATCAATGTCATCCAAGTCTTTACTAAGGTGAGCAAAGTGCTTCCTCTAATATTTGAAGTTGGGATTAATAGTTTCACAACTACTCAAGAATGAATACTTGACAATAGCTTTGGGAATGAGTGCTTTTGAAAACTGGGTTTGTTCACGGAAAGCTGTAAACTGTGTTTGCCATACAAGACTGTTCTTGCCATGGATGCATTTTGACTGGCTAACCAATTGACTCTGATCTCACTGATCTGGTATTTTGCAAATAAAGTGAAAAGATGGCCTTAATATATACTCAGAACAAATACCTTCTCTTTCCTATGAACTACATCACATAACAAAATGTACTTTAGCTTTGAGATAGCAGGTGCTACCGCTGTGTATTAATTTTATATTGGATATTTAAGCTTGTCTATAAATACATATGATGTAAAATGATACGCTGATTATAGTAAATTGCTTGTCTTCTGTCCAAAATATTTTATCCTATTTTATAACACTGTGATGCAAATACTGGAAAGCATGGCTTAAGGAAAGAAGAGCTTATCCTGATGTGCACTTTCAGTGAGTTCAATCCATGGCTGCTCAAGCCCATTGGCCTGGGCAGAACACCACAGTAGGAACGGTGAGGGCAGCTGTTTACCCCTTTGCTGACTGGAAGCAGAGACACAAAGACAGGAAGGGGTCAATAGGACAGGACATAATCCCAAGCTCATGTCTCCCCAAGATTTACTTCCTCCAGCTTGATTTTGCTTCCTGAAATCTCTGGAACCTCTCCACAGGCTCAGCTCATGCTAAGCTCTAGCTGTTTGAGAGGCTGTGGGACTCTCAGGAGGTGAGGTTAACCTAGAAAAAGCAGGTCACTACAAGTGTGCCTTTGAGTGGTAGGGACTAGCCCTGCTGCTGGCCCAGCTCTTTGAGCCTATGGGCAGCTTTCTGATCCCATGCTATGGAGACAGCCTCAGCCTCCCACCTTTACCAGCCGAGCTTCTCTGCTGTGACAGAATGACCCCGAATAAAGCCTTCCTCCTTCAGGTTGTTTCTGCCAGGTGTCATGGTGAGAGCCATACAAAACAACTAACTGATGGAGTAAAGTAGCTCATTGCCCTGAAAGCTCCAGGCTCAGACTGCTTCATAGGTGATGTCTAAATTCCATTAAACCATAGAAAAGAGATAATGACTTAAAAAAGAAGGGACACAGTCTTCTACGTAGCCTTATTGGGTTTGGATCTCACTATGTAAGCTAGACCAGGCAGGCCTCAAGAGCACAGTTACCCCTTCCCTCTGCCTCTGAAGCGCTGTGGTTCCAGGCTTAAGTCATTGGGTCCATAATGCCTTTTCAATAGACGCTGTTCCCAAACATAAAAGAAAATAGTGCCTCAACACGTTATGTTTTGTTTTTGAGACAGGGTTTCTCTATGTAGATATGGCTATAGTGGAACTCACTATGTAGACTAGGCTGGCCTCAAACCTAGAGATCTACAGTTTCAGCCTTTTGTGTGTTGGGAGATTAAAGGCATGGGATACCATGCCTGGCTCTGCATCAACTCTTTTGAGGCTAGGTTAGCCTTGTTTACAAAGTTAAGGAAACCAAATAAAGTTACAGAGCCACTTTCACGTATTAATATAGACATGGAAATTAGAAGCAAACCTAACAGTATATTAAAATGTAATGCAAAAAGTTGTGTCTCCTAAGAAAGCATTGTTAAAAATATAGACTCTATCCATGTGACTTATTACTTTATTAAAATAAAAAGAAATCACACGATTATGTCACTAAATACAAATGAAGCATTTGATAAAAAATTTCTAAGGAAACTTAGAACAGATGAGAGCTTTCTGCACCTGCTGAAGTCTGTACTTAGGATGTGTTAATTTTGTAGATTACAAAAACATGTTATCAAATAATAGAGGTCCTCCTGTTGTAATAATGCAAAAGATAAGGCAGTCAATTGACTAATAAATCAAATGAAATATGTATGAATTAGAAACGAACATAGAAACAACACACTGTTTAGTAAAGGGAAGGGCTTATTTCAGCATCAGCTTACAGTCCATCATTGAAGGACTCTGACTAGAACAGGAACAAAACATGAACTTGAAGGAGGAAAGCTGCTTGGTGGCTTGGCAAATTAGCTAGCTTTCTTACCCAGCCACATGGGCTAGGCTATCCTTAGTAGGATAGCAACCCAGGCAATCCCCTGTAGAAATGCTCACAGGCTAGGTCTCTCAACTGAGATTCTTAGTGCCATTGTCTCTAGGCTGTTTCAAGTTGACAGACAAAGCTAACTAGGACTTTCCATTCCTTGTCAGCATGACACACAAACATATCACTTGAAAAGCATAACCATCTATTTGTTGTTGCCTACATTATTATGTTAATATCATAATGCAAAATCCCACAATCATTAAAAAGTACAACAAGGACATTTGCTCAACTATGTTTGTAGCAGCTTTATTCATAGTAGCCTGAATCTGGTAACAATCCAGATGTCCCTCAACTGAGGAATGGATACTGAAATTGTGGTACATTTACACAATGGAATACAACTCAGTAATTAAAAACAAGGAAATCATGAAATGTGCAGGTGAGTGAATGGAACTAGAAAAGATTATCCTAAGTGAGGTAACCTAGAAGCAGAAAGACACACATGGTATATACTCACTTATAAGTGGATACTAGACATATAATATAGGGCAAACATACTAAAATCTGAACACCTAAAGGAGCTAAACAAGGAGGACCCTGGGTAAGATGATCATTCCTTATCCAGAAAGGCAAACAGGCTGGACCTCGGAAGAAGGAGAAAACAGGAAGCAGGACAGGAGCCTATTACAGAGGGCCTCTGAAAGACTCTACCCATCAGGGTATCAAAGCAGATGCTGAGACTCATAGCCAAACTTTGGGCAGAGTGCAGGGAATCTTATGGAAGAACAGGCAGATAGAAAGACCTGGAGGGGACAGGAGCTCCACAAGGAGACCAACAGAGCCAAAAAATCTGGGCCCATGGGGGCCTGCAGAGACTGAAGTCCAACCAAGTACCATGCAGGGAGAGAACCTAGACCCCCTGCTTAGATGTAGCCCATAGACTCAGTCTCCAAGTGGGTTCCCTAGTAAGGGGAATAGGGGCTGTCTCTGACAGGAACTGGATGACTGGTTCTTTGATCACCTCCCCCTGATGGGCAGGATGCGGTCTTGCCAGGCCAAAGAGGAAGATGATGTAGCTAGTCTTGATGAGACCTGATAGACTAGGGTCAGATAGAAGAGGAGGAGGACTTCCCCTATCAGTGGGCTAGGGGAGGGGCATAGGGGGAGAAGAAGGAGGGTGGGACTGGGAGGAGATAAGGGAGAGGGCTACCGCTGGGATATAAAGTGAATAAATTGTAATAAATAATAAATAAAATCACATGTCAAAAGTCCAAGATATCTTTTTTTAAAAACCTACCCTATTAATTGGATCTGCTAAAACAAACAAAAAGTTACTTATTTTCTTATTCCACAAGGGAAGAACTGGAGCATAGAAATATTCAGATGGAAGCAAGACCAAAATCCAGCTGCATTAATCCAAATCCTAAAGGCCAATGTCGGCATCTGGTACTCATGTAAAGTTCCTGGCTCCAGATGGATCGGGCATTACTACCTCTCCAGCTCTGTCGTTTGCAACACGTGCAGTGACGCTTTTCTCCACTCCATACCTGCTTCTCACCTCAGCCGATGGACCACAGTCCTGGCACCTACTGCATTCTGTGGCACTCCTTCCATGTGCTCTTCTGCAGGGTCCTCTGATTTCTGAGGGGTTTTGATGGGTTTTTGATGGGTTTTGATGGGTTTTGGTGGGTTTCTGTACTTGCTCCCATTTGCTGCAGGAGGAAGCTATTCTGATAATGGCTGAGCAAGGCACTGATCTATGAGCACAGCAGAATTAACTATTAGGAGTCATTGTATAGCTGTTCCTTAAGTAGAACAGTAATATTTGGTTTTCCCTTGGCCTCTGGCATACCCAGTCTCAGGTTCTTGACCACACAAGCAGCACTGGGTATGGGTTCCATTTCATGGAGTGGGACTTTAATTAAATCGGGTATTGTTTTGTTATGGCCAGAAGCCTTATTCCAATATATTACCAGTATATCTTGGATACAGGTCACCATTGCAGTTTGAAGGGTTTGTAGCTGGGCTGATGTTTACCTTTCTCCTTTGGTAGTGAGCACAGTACCTTCCAGTACCATGAATACTAGTCTGTAAGGGATGAAAGCTCTAGGAAGTCACTAGCTTAATTTCTCCACCTTTAATGAGCTGTGTCAGTGTCACTTTCAGCAATAGGGCCTTCCTGTCAGTCTATGGAGAACATCCAATAGCCTTGCAATAGCATGGGTTGTTTGAAGGCTAACGTGGGACCCCTGTTGTCAACAACTCAGTTAGGTATAACTCATTACCACTCAGTACTGAGAGCTTCATTTGGTGACAAGAGATGTCCAGTTGGGGCTCTGTCTCATCAGTGTTTCTTATTTTTTTCTTTTTACTAATTCTTTTGAGAATTTCATACAATGTATTTTGATCATATTCCTCCCACTTATACCAGCGAAACCTGCCCTCATTTCTGTGACCTCCAACTTGTGTCTTCTTTAAAATATTGTTTAATAACCCTAGGAGCATACTCTAAAGAAAACTGGATCCACCAGAAGCTATCAATTCTTATAGTGCATCAACGAGGACTCATAAACTTTTTCTGCTCTATGCTTGAATGTTGACTGGCATAATCTTATGCAAGTGACCACAGCTACTCTGAGTGTAGAGATCCTGTCATGTCAAAAGACACTGTTTTTTTCTGATCCTCCCTGACCTCTGGATTCTATAGTCCTTTTTCTCCATTTCCCATGATGGTCTTTGAGCCTTGTGTAAGAGATATGATATATACATCCCATTAATGATGGCTGAAATCAGTGAAATAAAAACAAATATAAAGAATCAATGAAAGAATGAGTTGGTTCTTTGAGAAAATTAAGATTGCCATATATTCAGCCAAGTTAATCAAAAGAAAGAGAAGAGTGAAATTAATAAAATTGAAGAGGATAAAAAGAGACATGGTAGAAATCAAATCCTTTTAAAATTTATATTCCACCAAACTGGAAAAGTCTTTTTTTTTAACTGACAAATTTCTAGATATATATGATCTACCAAAATTAAATCAAGATAGTGTGATATTGCCCATATTAACCAATGACCTAGAAGCAGTAATTAAAAATCTCCCAATCTCCCAACTAAAGGAAGCCCAGGGCCAGGTAGGTGCAATGTAGAATTTGAGTAGTCATTAAACAAAACCTAACAGTCCTCACACTCTCCCACAAAATAGAAAAAGGATCTTATTCATTTTTTTTTGAAGCCAGTATCACCTTAATGTTGAGAGAGAGAGAAAGAAAGAGGGAGAGAGAGGCCAATCTCCCCGGTGAACATATACACATGAGTTCTCAATAAAATACTTGTAAACAAAATTCATGATCACATTAAAAAAAATCCACCGAAATCAAGTTGTCTTTATTCCAATCATGCACAAATGATTTGACATATGTAAACCAACAAATGTATTCCACCACATAAAATGACTAAAGGACAGAAACCACATGATCATCTTATTAAAGAAAGGCCCTTGACAAAATCTAACATCCATTCCTGATAAAAGCCCTGGAAAATCCCAGGGATATAGAGGATAATCTCAACATAATGAAGGCAATGTACAAAACCCCAGTCAGCATCATGCTGACTAGACAAACTCTGATGGGGTCAACTTCTTAATTATGGGTCAGGTACAGCAAGCTGTGAAGGAGAAAATGTAAACCTCACCTTACTATAGATGAAATTAACCCTTCATGAATAGAATCTGATGTCCAAAGTGAACTTTTAATTGTAGGAAGAATAATTTAAAAATAATTATATCAGAAAAGGAAACCATATTTAAGATAGTGACTATAAGCCTGAGCCAAAGGAAAAGTTGGTGAATTTGACTTCTCTAAACCCCTTCTGGAGGCTGCGGGGTGGACTTGGGGAGTGGCTGTTGGCTGCCCCAACTTTGATCATTCAGCGTTTTGTTAGAGGAGCTCCTGTCAGAAGTCCTACCACTTGCTAAAGAGGCTAGGCCCCAAATG
>JAQQSO010002582.1:0-14251 GCA_028658305.1 Pachyuromys duprasi | reverse complement strand
ACTTTAAACATGAATGGGTGTTGGATTTTGTCAAATGCTTTTTCAGCATCTAGGGAGATGATCATGTGGTTTTTCTCCTTCAGTTTGTTTATATGGTGGATCACATCGATGGATTTACATATATTGAACCACCCTTGCATGCCTGGGATGAAGCCTACTTGGTCATGTTGGATGATATCTTTTATGTGTTCTTGGATTCAGTTTGCAAGTATTTTATTGAGTATTTTTGCATCAATGTTCATAAGAGAGATAGGTCTGAAATTCTCTTTTTTTGTTGGATCTTGGACTCTGGTAAAATTTGAAGTAAAAAAAAATATAATCATTAATAACAACTATTTATCCCAAACTGCTGAATTAGTTGTCACTTCACAACTTTTTATTTGACTACAGTTTTCTATTTTACTATATCTTAAATAGTCTCTCTTGTTTCAAGTTATTAAACATCCATCTACTCCCTTCCTATGCACTCTTTTTTTTTCTAAATTAAAGCTTCACTGAATATTTTTGAACCACTGTGTAAAAAGACAAATTTGGTAAACCTAAATAAATTATAGATAAGGAAAAATAAAAAAACAGATTTTCTGTTTTCATTAACAAGCTTGAAAAGGGAGTTTCTAAAAATATAGACTTCTGAAAGAAATGGCACTAACTCCGTTATTTAACTGTTTTAGCAAGCAAAGTGCCGTATCTCTTTTGGGATAAACTATAAGGAAATTTCCATTGCATATGATTGTTGAATCCTGACAATTTCCTATAATTGAACCTAAAATATATTATACTTTAATACTGAAGACTGAGATGAGACTGATAACTTTCTTACATGTTTCATAAAGTTGAGGCTTAAGCCTATAAATAACCTATCAATCATAATTTATATTATAAGAAAGGGAACAAGTGTAGTAGCAAAGTTTTGTCGTATTTTTAATTTTTATTTTTTCTTCACATATTCATTATATATATACCATTGAAGCCCTCTCCCTCAAATACCATATTCCACCTTCCCTCCCTCTTCCCTTTATCTTCTTCCCTAGTCCACTGAGAGGGGAGTTCTCCACTATTGCCATCTGCCCATAGCTTGTTAAGTCTCATCAGGACTGCTTGGATCCTCTTCCTCCATAGCTTGGTAAGGCTGCCTCATTAGGGCTGAGAGATCAGAGAGCAGTCAACTGAGTTCATGGTGGAGGCAGACCCTGATCCCCTCACTCACATGTCCACATGGAGACTGAGCTGCTAATTGGCCGCATCTAAGCAGGGGGGACTTGGTCCTCTCCATGCATAGTCCTCCACTGGTACATCAGTCTGTGCAGGTCTACCTAGGCTCAGATCATTTAGATTTGTTTTTCTCTTTGTGGGGCTCCTGTCCCCTCCATGTGCTTCTAATCACACCCCTCTCTTCCTCCATAAAACTCCCTGTGCTCTGCCCAAAGTTTGGCCCTGAGTTTCAGCATCTTCTTAGACCCGCTGATGGGCGAATACTTTCAGAGGACCCTCTATTTCAGACTCCCATCCTCTTTCCTTTTTCCACCACTTTTGGTGTCTATCCTATTTGCCATTCTGAATGAGATTTAAACATCCTCCCTAGGATCCTCCTTAGTGTTTAGCTTCTTTAGGTCTGTAGATGACTGTCTTATATTACATTGCTAATATCAGCTTTTTAGTGAATGTATACCATTCCTGTCTTTCTGTTTAAAGCCTCATCTTAACATTTTATTATACATATGTCAATATCTGTTTATATTTTAAGTCATGTGAGTTTTCTTTTACATAGGTTTGAAAAAAGATTACTTCTATTTTACGCATGATTTTAGACTCATCAAAGTTTAACTTGCAATTACATGCCTGTATCACCACACTCATTGTGTGTGGTGGAGCCAATTTAACCTAAACCTTTTTATAAGCTGGGAAAACATTGTACTGACTGAGCTATAACTGCAGTCCCCATTTGAATTTCTAATGGTGGTTAATAACTGGCACTTAATTCATAGATAATGAATTAAATTGTTGTCTTGAAACAAAACATTCATGTGTTTCAGTTCTAAATGTTAACGAGCTAGTAAGATATTAGGAACTAGATGCAAATTACTTCATGTGTCTGATACTAGCTTCATATACTTAACTGCATTAAAATATCACAAGAACACTTCATTATAAAAACTAGTTCTATCTATTATGACTGAGTTTAAGGTTTTTGAAACTTTTAAAAATTATTTTTTGAGAATAGATTTAATTGATTACCACACAGTGGGTTTTCCTCTCACCTGGGAATCACATACACACACCACACACACACGCGCACACACATACACACACTCACACACACAGAATAGGATCTAAGTTTTGTTGCTTTTATATCTGATATCTAAAATAAATATCTTTTTACCAACATATAATTTAAACATTCACTATTTTAAGTTATCTTTAATGAAGATTATCTATTGCATAAAATTTCACATGATAATAGACTTTGACGTGTCTGGAATTGCAATAAAACCCTCCACAAAGCAAAAAAAATATTTTGTGAGTATATGTATGTATATGGACAGTTTTGAGTTGTGGCACAGATGTGGAAGTCAGAGTTCAACTTGATGGAGTACAAGTTGAATGAACCATCTTGTCATCCTGAGTTTAAATCTAAGATACAGTGTTATTGGAGAACAAAATAGGTGTCTAATATAATTACTCTAAAATGATAGTTTATTAACTTAGGTTACTCAGTTTTTTAAAATTATTTGTTTAAAGGCAATACTTTTATTCCCATCCAGGCTTGATGTTTCGTATCTCTAAAAAGGTCATAGCAGAGGTGGATCAGATTTTTATGAGGCATTGAAGTGCGACTTCTTAAAGGAAAAGATTTTATGGAAAAAATAAAACCTTATATCACTGAGCAACATCAAGAATATTTTACTGTTCCTGTTTTTGATATAAATCTTAGTTTCAAAGAATGTTTTTACACATAAAGTAAGATATATACAAGAGTAGCCATTCTTATATCATACAAAATATATTTGAAATGAAATCTATCTGTAGAGACAAGAAAGGTTCTGGTGAAAAGAAGGTTTCAATTCAATGAGAAAATAGAACTATTACAAATATATACTTAAATTACAAATATATACTTAAATATATAAACAAATAAAGCACCTCTGGTGACAGGAATTGACAGAATCATCACAATACTGCTGAATTTAAACATGGCTTAGTCAAGAATGAACAGAACAGTGATACAGAAAAAAAAACTTGACTAGAATAACAATGTAAAAGAAATGCATCTACTTCTTATATCCAAAACTTTCTAAAAGCGCAAGGAATATTCTCTACTACAGAACAGTGGTTGGGTCACAATATAAGTCTTAACACATATTGGAACACCAAATCATTCTACCTGCCATTTCTTACACCAATAAAATGGAACTAGAGATTTTTAACTGTTCTGAAACCAGAAATACAAAACATAAGGAAACTAAACAGCACGTTATTGAACAACCATAGAGTCAAATATAAAATCTAAGGGAAAAACTTAAAGTATCTCAAGATAAAGGAAAATGAAAACAGTATTATTAAAAAACATGGGTTTCAGGAAAAAGGCAGTATCCAAATGAGAAATTGTAATGTAAATGTCTTTCTTAATTCACTTATAAGTGGATGTTAGCAGTTAATTAAATAATAATCAAGTTACAATCCATAGACCCAGAGAGATTAGGTAAAGAGGAGGGCTCTGGGGGTGGCACACAGATCTCCCTGGGAATGGAAAGTAAAATAGGTTTTGCAGATGGACTAGAGGCAGATGTGGCAGGGATTGGGGGGGGGGGGCAGGTAGGGGCAGAAAGAGGAGAGAGACAGGTGGAGCTGGAGGTGGTGTGGAAAACTAGTGCAGTGGAAACTTCCTGGAATCTAGTGAGGATTCCTAGTAATGACATCTGAACCATCTGAACTGGCTATCTTTTGTAGCCAGACAAGACTTTCAGTGGTGGGCCTTGGTTGCATTCAGTGGAGTTGTTGGACAAGGGAGGGGGCATAACAATTCAGAAACAATCATGGCTGATGCTAGAAACAGAGGGTCACTCTCTGCAACCTGACAGCAGGACTCACATAGCTCATCCAAAGTAGAGAGGTTGAGCTGGTGCCTGCATAGAACCTTCACCCCTACATTCTAGTCCTTTCGGTGCAGGAAGGTATTCTGCAGGCTACGAAAAGAGAAAACTGGACACCAACCTTGCCACAAACCACCTTGACCTACAATCTGTCCTGTTTGCAAGATGTGCTGGAGTAATGATGGGGCAGAACTTGTGAAAGTACCCAACCAATGTCTGGTTTAACTTGAGTCCCATGCAATGAGAGGGGGTTCATGCCCTACATTGCCTGGATGGACAAGAATCAGAGACTTGATAGCTAACAGACCTAGTATAAAAAAAAAAAACTACAGAAGGCCTCTGAAATACTCTACCTAACAGGGTATCTAAGAAGATGCTGGGGCTCATAACCAAAATTTGGGCAGAGTGCACCGAATCTTATGAAAAAAGTGGGAGACAAAAAGACCTGGAGGGGATAGGAGCTCCAAAAGAAGACCAACAGATGCAAAAATTCTGGCCACAGGGGTCTTTTCTGAGACTGACATTCTATCCAAGGACGATGCATGTAGATAACCTAGAACCCCTGCAGAAATGTAGCCATGTTATCTCAGTCTCCAAGTGGGTCCCATAGTAAGGGGAAGAGCCATGAATTCCATGGCTGGCTCTGTGATCACCTCCATCTGAGGGAGGAGCAGCCTTTCTGAGTATATTGCAATGCTACAGTAAGTAATCAATACTGGTTTTAATACTGTTATAAAAACAGCTGGGTGTGGTGACTCACACCGTTAACTCTAGAGGTTAAGGCAGGACTGCTCAAAGCCAGCCTCCATTATATACTAAGTTCTAAGCCAAAGACAGATATGTACTGAGATCCTGGCTCCAAAATAAATAATATTGCACTGGCTTAAAAGTAGTATACATAGACAAGTGGAAAAAAATACAGAATCTGGAAAAAAATAAGTATATACCACTGTGATCAACTGGTCTCCTCAAGCGCATCAAGCATGTACAAACAGAAAAGGATAGTGTCTGCAATACATGATGTTTGGAACTCAAAATTATATGAGTATAAAACTGGACCCTTCTATTACACTTTGCTCAAAAATCAACACAAAATGGAATGAGGGCATCTCCTCTACAACAGTTAACAAAAACAAACATGCCAAATGAGGCAGCAGCAAACTAAATGGCTTGAGTATGGCTAAGGAAACAACCAAAAATGTGAAAAAAAAAGATATGCAGGTTTCTCAAATAAATAAACATGGAAACACTGTTTTGGTACAAATTTAGTTATATGTATCCCATGGTAATAAAATCATTAACTTAAAGAAATGAACTCCATTTCCCTACTCTCTCATTTTCACTCTGATAAATGGTATGCCATATATATATATATATATATATATATATATATATATAATTCAAAGTCTCCCAATTGTCCTGATATAGTTTGAAAGTTCTCTTTCTCTGAGTTTTGATGATAAAACTTACTTATTTACTTTTTATTTCAATTCATGGTGATTCTTTTTCTTTTCAGACAGTACGGATAGACAGTCATTGATGTCAGAGAGAAGAAAGTACAAGACAGTATAAATTACTTAGCATAAGAGGGGAACAGAGACTGTTTCAGTCATGAACTCGATGGCTGACTCTTTGACCCTCCCCCATACACCCCAGGGAGTAACAGCCTGGCTAGATCCCAGGGGAGGACATTCTAGCCAGCCCTGAGGAGACAAGATGAACTGGGGTCCATGGAAGGGGAGGAGATCCTCCCCCATTGGTGGACTTGGAGGGGGCGGGGAGGAGATGAGGGAGGGATGGGGAGACTGGGAGGGAATAAAGGAGGGGGCTATGCCTGGGATGCAAAGTACCTAACTTGTGATTGATATAAAAATAAATAAATAACATTTTTAAAAAAAGAGACAGTCACTGGACCGTCTTCAGAAAAATAAATACATAATCTATTAAATACTAAAGCCACTAAAGTGAATGAAAGGACATATATCCTTCTTGTGAAGAAAATCAGATGTATATTGTATGAGAAAGTTATTGCCTAATAATCAATATATTAATATGTATAAAATAAGTTATTCTTGATGTTCACCACTGTATAAGCATATTTAAAAAACTACTTTATATTAATGGGGAAATGGGTAGTGTGTCTTCCACTTAATGACTGAGGACTGGGGGCCCTACAGAGACTGATACCCCAACCAAGGACAATGCATGGAGAGTACCTAAAACCCTGTTCAGATGTGGGGTCCCTAGTAAGGGGTGCAGGGGCTTTCTCTAGCAACAATTCAGTTACAGACTCTCTGATCCACCTCCCACTTGGAGGTGCAGCCTTCCCAGGCCACAGAGGAAGACAATACAACCAGTTCTGATGTGACCTGATAGGCTAGAGTCAAATAGAAGGGGAGGAAGACCTCACCTATCAGTGGACTAGGGAAGGGGCATAGAGAGAGAAGAGGGAGGAAGGGTTGGATTGGAAGGCGACTAGGGAGGAGGCCACAGCCAGAATACAAATTGAATACATTATGATAAATGATAATAAAAAAGAAAAAAAAAGAATTTCACTATGATTTCCCTATTACAGTATGTTTCTTCCTCTGCCTAAATTGATATTGATTCATCAAAGTGTATATTGTATTGCATTTTACTTTAGATAACTCTACATCAAAGGTAAAATATCTAAAACTAGAAAAATCAGTGGAATTTCCACATAGGAATAGTTTATTCAAAGAGTCATAGGCAAATATATAAAAGTCAAACTACAGAAATGCCTACAAAATGTGAGAAATGAATCTGTGCTTCCCTTCAAGGCCAGTGCATTCTAGGAGTAATTTACCTTTTGTTTTGTATAATGTTAAATGAATGCCAGAGAGAAATGTTTTCAAATGAGAGAAGACCATTTTAAGCAATATCTAGTTTAACAAAGTATAAGAATGCAAACCAGCTATTAAAAACAAGGAAATCGTGAAATTAGCAGGCAAATGGTGGGAATTAGGCACAGGAGACAACTTCCTAAACAGAACACCAACAACACAGGCTCTTAGAGAAACACTCAATAAATGAGACCTCATGAAACTGAAAAGCTTCTGTAAAGCAAAGGATAGGGCCTCTGAAAGACTCTACCCAGCAGGGTATCAAAACATATGTTGACACTCATAGCCAAGACTTTGGGCAGAGTGCAGGGAATCTTATGAAAGAAGGGGGTGATAGAAAGAACTGGAGAGGACAGGAGCTCCACAAGGAGAGCAACAAAACCAAAATATATGGGTACAGTGGTCTTTGGTCTTTGGTACTTAAGAAAAGGACCATGCATGGAGATAGCCTATAACCCCTGCACAGATATAGCCCATGGCAGTTCAGTGTCCAAGAGGGTTCCCCAGTAATAGGAATAGGGACTGTCTGTGACATGACCTCAGTGGCTGGCTCTTTGATCACCTCCCCCTGATGGGGGAGCAGCCTCACCAGGCCACAGAGGAATACAGTGAAGCCAGTCTTGATGAGACCTGATAGGCTAGTGTCAGATGGAAGGGGAGGAGGACCTCCACTATCATTGGATTGGGGGAGGGGCATACAAGAAGAAGAGGAAGGGAGGGTCAGATTGGGAGGGGATGATAGAGGGGGCTACAGCTTGGATACAAACTGTAATTAATAAATAATAATAAAATAAAAATTAAAAAAGGAAAAAAACGAATATATACATGTGTAGGTAATGAAAACTAAAATAAAATATTTTTAAAAACCAAACCAAAACAAAACAAAACAAAACAAAACAAAAAGACTGCTTACAGACTGGGAAAGGATCTTCACCAACCCTATGTCTAACAGAGGGCTGATATCCAGGTTATATAAAGAACTAAACAAGTTAAAAAGCAATAAATCAAACAATCCAATTAAAAAATGGGGTAAGGAACTAAAACAGAGAGTTCTCTGTAGAGGAATATAGAATGGCAGAGACACACATAAGGAGATGCTCAATGTCCTTAGCCATCAGAGAGATGCAAATCAAAACGACCCTGAGATTTCACCTTACACCATCAAAATGGCTGAGATCAAAAACTCAAATGACAACACATGCTGGAGAGGTTGTGGAGAAAGGGGAACCCTCCTCCATTGCTGGTGGAAATGTAAATTGGTACAACCACTTTGAAGATCAATCTGGCGCTTTCTCAGACAACTAGCAATAGTGCTTCCTCAAGACCCAGCTATACCACTCCTAAGCATATATCCAAAAGTTTTTCAAGTACACAGCAAGAACATTTGCTCAACCATGTTTGTAGCAGCTTTATTTGTAATAGCCAGAACCTGGAAACAACCTAGATGTCCATCAATGGAGGAATGGATACAGAAATTGTGGAATTTTTAGACAATGGAATACTACTCAGCAATTAAAAACAAAGAAATCATGAAATTTGCAGACAAATGGTGGGATCTAGAAAATATCATTCTGATATTTTCTGATATATTCTGATGATTTCTCCCAGAAGGAGAAAGACACATGTGGTATATACTCACTTATTTAGACCTATAAAATATAATAAACATACTGAAATGTATACACCTAAAGAAGACAAACAAAAAAAGAGGACTCAGGTTAAGATGATCAATCTTCACTTAGAAAGACAAGTGGGATGTAGGAGAAAACAAGTAACAGGACAGGGTCTTACCAGAGGGCCTCTCAAAGACTCTAACTAGCAGTGTATCAAAGCAGAAACTGAGATTCATAACCAAACCTTCGGCAGAGTGCAGGGAATCATTGAAAGAAGGGGTAGTTAATATGATCTGGAGAGGATAGGAGCTCCACAAGGACCAAATATATGGGCACAGTGGTCTTTTATGAGACTGTTTCTCCAACCAAGGGCCATGTGTGGATATAACCTAGAACCTCTGCTTACCTGTAGCCCATGGTAGCTCAGTATCCAAGTGGGTACCCTAGTAAGGGAAATAGGGACTATTTCTGACATGAACTCAATGGTGGGCTCTTTGACTTCCTGACTCTGCAAAGGAGGAGCAGCCCTCCTAGACCACAGAGGAGGACTTTGCAGCCAGTCCTGAAGATACCTGGTAAAGCAGGATCAGGTGAAAGGGAAGGAGGAGGTCCTCCCCTACCAGTGGACTTGGAAAAGGGCAGGGAGTAGACAAGGGAGGGAGGGTGGGATTGGGAGGGAATTAGAGAATGGGATTTACCTGGGATACAGAGTTAATAAAATGTAACTAATAATAAAAATAAAATTTAAAAAATAATAAAAAATAAAAATAAAGAAAAAATCATCTTGAATCAGGTAACCCAGAAGCAGAATGACACACATGGTATACACTCACTCATAAGTGGTTATTAGACATATAATATAGGATAAACATAATAAAGTCTATACTCCTAAACAAGGAGACCCTAGGGAAGATGCTTAATCCTCTCTCAGAAGGGCAAGCACAATAGACATTGGAGTAGGAAAAGACAGGGAACAAGACAGGAGCCTACCACTGACTGCCTCTTGTACTGATAAAGGTATGGAAGCAAAGGCTGAGACTCATAGCCAAACTGTAGGCAGAGTGCATGGAATTTTATGAAAGAAGGTGGAGATAGAAAAACTTGGAGGGGACAGGAATTACAAAAGTAGACCAACAGAGCCATAAAGAAAGAAAGAGGAGAGAGAGAGAGAGAGAGAGAGAGAGAGAGAGAGAGAGAGAGAGAGAGAGAGAGAGAGAGAGAGAGAGAGAGAAAGAAAGAAAGAAAGAAAGAGAGAGAGAGAAAGAAAGAAAGAGAGAAAGAGAAAAAGAAAAAAAAAAACAAAATACTGGGCCCTGGGAGCCCTGCAGAAACTGATACCCCAATCAAAGACCATGAATGGAGAGAATCCAAAACCCCTGATCAGATATAGACCATAAACTCAGTCTCCAAGTGGATTCCCTAGTAAGGGGAGCAGGGACTGTCTCTGACATGAACTCAGTGGCTGGCTTTCTGATCATCTCCCCCTCAGTGGTAGCAGCCTTACCAAGCCAAAGAGGAAGACAATGCAGCCAGTCCTGATGAGACCTGATAGACTAAGGCCAGATAGAAGGGGAAGAGGACCTCCTCTATCCTGGGACTAGGAGAGGGACATAGGGGAGAAGAGGTATGGAGGTTGGGATTGGGAGGAGATGAGGGAGGGGGCCACAGCCAGAATAGAAAGTGAATAAATTGTAACAATTTTTTTTGTTATCAATCACAGGTTAGGTACTTTGCATCCCATGCGTAGCCCCCTCCCTCATTCCCTCCCACCCTCCCCAACCCTCCCTCATCTCCTCCCTGCCCCCTCCAAGTCCACCAACAGGGGAGAAACTCCTCCCCTTCCATCCAACCCCAGCTCATCCTGTCTCCTCAGGGCTGGCTGCAATGTCCTCCACTGGGATCTAGCCAGTCTGTCACTCCCCGGGTTGTATGGGGGAGGGTCAAAGAGTCAGCCATCAAGTTCAAGACTGAGAGAGTCCCTGTTTCCCTCACTAGGGTCTTTAGTCCTACACTGAGCTATCCTGGGTCTCATCTGCACAGGGATTCTAGGACACATCCATACGTGGTCCTTGGTTGTAGAAACCATCTCATACAAGACCCCTGTGCCCTGCTCAGTTTAGTCATTGTGGAGCTCTTGTTCTCTCCAAGTTTCACCAACCTCCTCCATTTCTATCATCACGTCTTGCCCTCTGCCAAAGGCTTGATGGTGAGTCTTAATATCTGCTCTGATACATCTTTATGTTGACCCCCCTAGAGGTCCTCCTTGGCATACTCCTGTCCTGTTGCTTGTTTTCTCCTCCACTCAATGTCCATCCCATTTGTTCATCCAAATGAGCATTGATCATATCCACTTGGGTCCTCCTTCCTGTGTATCCTCCCTAGGAGTGTAGATTTCAGCATGACCTTCCTATCCTATAGGTCTATATAAGTGAGTATATACCATATGTTTCTTTCTGCTTTTGAGATACCTCACTTAGGATGATCGTTTCCCTCCCCACCCTCTATGTGTTTGTGTGTGTGTGTGTGTGTGTGTGTGTGTGTTTGTCTGTCTGTCTCTCTCCCTAACAAAGGGCTTTGCTTTGTAGTTACTGAACAACACAGAAAACATTGTATGTGTCTTAGGATTTCTATGGCTATGATAAACCACTGTGGCCAATAGCTGCTCGGGAAAGAAAGGGTTTATTTTACAGTATGTTTCCCAGGTAACAGGCCATTCTCCATTGAAGTCAGGGCAGGAGCTTAAGACGGAAGAAGGAACTGATACTTCTCATTATCACCCAGCCTGCTTTCTTATAGGACCTATTACCACGAACCCAATGATGGCCCTTGTACCTCAACACTGGAAGTTACAGAAGACAGACAACAGGACAGGAGCCTTCCACAGAGGACCTCTGAAAGACTCTACCCAGCTGAGTATCAAAGCAGATGCTGAGACTGATAGCCAAACTTTGGTCAAAGCACAGGGAATCTTGTGGAAAAAGAGGAAGATAGAAAGACCTGGACAGGAGCTCCACAAGGAGACCAACAGAGGCAACAAATCTAGACCCATGAGGGTCCTCAGAGACTGATGCACCAACCAAACCAAGAACCATGCATGAAGAGGATCTAGATAAACCCTTCCTTGGATGTAGCCAATAAGCAGCTCAGTCTTCATATGGGTACCCTAGTATGGGGAGCAGGGGTTGTCTCTGACATGGACTCTATTGCCTGTTCTTTGATCACTTCTCCCTAGTTGGGCATGGAGGGGCATTGCCAAGCCACAAAGGAAGAAGATGTAGGCAGTCCTGATGAGAATTGATAGGCTAGGGTCAGATGGTAGTAGAGGAAGGCTCCCACTTTCTGAGAAAAAGGGAAGGAGAATGAGGGGTAGGGGTGAAGAGGGAAGGAGGGAGGGACAGAGAGGAAAAGAGGAAAGTGTCTACAATTGGAATGTAAAGAGAATAAATTATAAAAAATTAAATTTTAGAAAGAAAATACCCTACATGCTAATTTTATGAGGGAATTTTCTCAGTTGAAGTTCTCTCATCTCAGATGACTCTCACTTGTATCAAGTTGGCATAAAATTATCCAGGACAATAAGGAAAAAGAATGAAGGATTCTTTATAAACAGAATTTTATGAGGGAAGCAGTTACTTTACTGGCCTTTATTTTTTTAAAAAAATTAGAAATTTATTTATTGTTTTATTAATTATAGTTTATTCACTTTGTATCTCAGCTACAGCCCGTCCCAGGCCCCCTTCCAATCCTACCCTTCCTTCCTCATCACCTCCCATGTCCCTTCCCCAGTCCACTGACAAGGAAAGTCCTCCTCCCCTTCCACCTGATCCTAATCTATCAGGTCTCATCAGGCTGCATTGTGTTCTTCTGTGGCCTGGTAAGGCTGCACCCCCTGAGTGAGGTATCCAAGAAGCAAAAAGACACACATGGTATATACTCATTTAGAAGTGGATATTAGACATAAAATATAGGATAATCATACTAAAATCTGTATACATAAAGAAGCTAAGTAAGAAGGAAGACCCTGGGTAAGATGTTCAATCCTCATTCAGAAAGGCAAATGTAATGGCATCAGAAGATGAAGAAAAATGTATCATTGCAGTTACATATTATCATTAATTCCACTAGAAGATTTTTTTTAGTTTTAAAGAATTTTATTTTTTAATTAATTGTAGTTTATTCACTTTGTATCCCAGCAGTAGCCCCCTCCCCAAATCCCTCCTGATCCTACCCTCCCTCCCTCTTCTTCTCCTATAGTCCTCCTCAAGTCCAATGATAGGCAAGTTCTTCCTCCCCTTCCATCTAACCCTATTCTATCAGGTCTCATCAGGACTGGTTTCACTGTCTTCCTCTGTGGACTGGTAAGGCTACTCCCTCCTTAGGTGAAGGTGATCAAAAAGCCCTGTTCCTATTAGTGAGGAACAATCCCTGTTCCTATTACTAAGGAAGTCACATGGATACTCAACTGCCAAGGGCTACACCTGCACAGGGGTTCTAGGTTATCTCCATGCATGGTCCTTGTTTGGAGTATCAGTCTCACAAAAGATCCCTGTGTCCAGATTTTTTTGGTTCCGTTGATATCCTTGTGGAGCTCCTATCCACTCCGGGTCTTTCGTTTTTTTTTTTTTAATATTTTCAAGTTTTATTAACTATCATTTGTAATAAGTGTCAGCAGAATTTTCATCCTGCTGCTGCCATTTACCCGCAAGCTCCAGAGTTATTTTTATAAATTTATTTATTTTGATATCAATCACAGGTTAGGTTTTTGCATCCCATGCGTAGCCCCCTCCATCATTCCCTCCCATCCTCCCCAACCCTCCCTCAACTGCTCCCCGCCCCCTCTAAGTCCATCAAGTTTCCATAGGTATGTGGATTCATTTCTGGCTCTTCTATTTGGCTCCATTGATCCACTATTCTGTTTCTTTGCCAATACCATACAGTTTTTATTATTATTGCTCTGTAGTACAGCTTGAGATTAGGGATGGAGATACCTCCAGACGATCTGTTGTTGTAGAGGATTGTTTTGGAGATTCTGGGTTTTTTGTTTCTCCATATGAAGTTGAGTATTTTTCTTTCAAGGTCTGTGAAGAATTGTTAAGATATTTTGATGGGAATTGCATTGAATTTGTAGATTGATTTTGGCAATATGGTCATTTTCACTATGTTAATCCTACCAATCCATGAGCACGGGAGGTCTTTCCACCTTCTAATGTCTTCTTCAATTTCTTTCTTCAGAGATTTGATTTTTTTTTCATATAGGTCTTTCACTTGCTTGGTTAGAGTCACCCCAAGGTACTTTATGTTATTAGTGGCTATTGTCAAGGGTGTTGTTTCCCTAATTTCCTTTTCAGCCCTTTTGTCTTTGGTGTACAGGGGGGTTCTGATTTTTTTGAGTTGATTTTGTATCCAGCTACTTTACTGAAGGTGTTTATCAGTTGAAGGAGTTCTCTGGTTGAATTTTTGGGGTCACTCATGTATATTATCATATCGTCTGCAAACAGTGATACTTTGACTTCTTCCTTTCCATTTTGTATCCCCTTGCTCTCCTTTAGTTGTCTTATTACTCTAGCTAGGACTTCAAGTACTATGTTGAAGAGATATGGAGACAATGGGCAGCCTTTGCCTAGTCCCTGATTTCAGTGGGATTGGTTTGAGTTTCTCTCCATTGAGTTTGATGTTAGCTATA
>JAQQSO010002581.1:0-14251 GCA_028658305.1 Pachyuromys duprasi | reverse complement strand
GTGAGTTCTCTACCTGATAGTGGTACTAGATATGGGTTTCATCTTATGGAATAGGACTTCAATACAGTCAGAAAGTGTTTAGTTGTTCTCATGATATCGATGCTACCACTGTACCAGTGAGAGTGTCTTGCTAGGACAGTCATGATTGACGCTCTCAGGGTTCATATCTAGGTAAGGATTGATAAGTACTTTTCTTCTCTGGCAATGTGAATAGCACCATCCAGCATTAGATATTCAGCAGGTGAGTTACCTGTTTGATTTCTCTGCATTCTAAGCCTTGAGTATGCCGTGTCTTCAACAATAGGTTCTTACTGTTGAGTTCTGAGGGAAATCAGGCTATTTCTCAATAACCTATAATGCTTGGGAGTCTATGGCTCCTCTCTGGCCAACAAGTTGAAAAACTCCAGTGGAGTCGTTTTGGGCAAGGTGATAGATAAGAATCTAGTTTTGTTCTTCTACATGCAGCTATCCAGCTAGACCAGCACTATTTGTTGTCAAAGATTCTGTCTTTCCTAAAATGTGCATTGTTGGTCTCTTTATTAAAAATCAGATGGGTGTAGGAGTGTAGACGTATAACTGGGCATTCCTTTTTATTTTAATTAATTAATTAATTGATTCACTTTATATCCTAGTCATTGCTCCAGCCCTCCTCACCTCCCAGTCTTACCTTCCCTCCCTCTTCCCCTCTCCCTTTCCTATTTCTCAGAAAAGGGGAACCCTCCTTTCCATCCACCCCAGCTCATCAAGTTATGGCTGAGCATGTCCTCTTCCCCTGTGGCCTGGCAAGGCAGTCCCTCCAAGGAGAGGTAGCTGAAAAGCTAGCAAAAGAGTCTAGGTCAGAGAGAGCCCATATTCCCCTTACTAGTGAACCCACATGAGACCTGAGTCGCTGATCAACTACATCGTTGTCTGGAGCCTAGGTCTAGTCCATGTAAGGTCCTTACTTGGTCCTTCAGTCTCAGCAGGCCCCTCTTGGGCCTGGTTACTTGTATCTATTGGTCTTCTTGTGGCGCTCCTGTCCTTCCAGGTCCTTTTTTTCCCTCCACTTTTCCACAAGGCTCCCTACACCTCGCTCAGTGTTTGGCTGTGAGTCTTAGTATCTGCTTCAAGGAGCTGCTGGGTGGAGCCTCTCAGAGGACAACTCTGCTTGACTCCTGTTTGCAAGCATAGCAAAGTATCATTACTAGTTTCAGAGGTTGGTTCTCTTCCATGGGGTGGGTCTTGGGTTGGGTTAGGCATTGTTTGGAATGTCCCTCACTCTCTGCTCTGTCTTTATCTCTGCACATCCTATAGGCAGGGTAAATTTTGAGTCAAAGTTTTTGTGTGTGGGTTGGTGTTCCCCCTCCTTCTGCTAGGAGACTTGTCTAGTTAGAAGGTGTCCTCTTCACTCTTCAGGTTTTAACTGTATAGTCCAGGATAAACATACTACAATGCACATACCCAAAGAAGATAAGTAACATGGAGGATCCAAGAAAGCATGCTTAAATATCACTCAGAAGAGGAAATAGAATAAACAGAGGTAATGGTTGGAGAGAGGGAACAAGGTAGGAGAGGAAACACAGAAAGATATGAGGGTGGAGATCAGACCCGGGGAGAGTGGGAATGGGAAGATAAAAGGCCTGTAGAGAAAAGAGAAACTGTTGGTGAGGACATCTCTCTGGCAAGCTTGAGGCATAAATAGGGTAGTCTCCTTCGGGTGAAATGAGAGGGACTCTGTCTGTGGTGTTGCTGAATATTAATGATACTGGGCTAATTTATATTTATTATTATTAGTCCTATAATTTTTATGGTGATATTATTTAACCCACTATCATAATCAATAAGACAGACAGCTGCTAGATTTTATAATTGCCTTATTTACCTTGGGCTGGGCAGATATTTTACCTACACTATCTCTATGACCTCACCATCTACCTCCCAGCACTCATCCAATGTCATCTGCCTTAACCATTCTTATCTTGGCTAATTTTCATCCATAATCTTATGAATATTTGCTTCTATTCTTCATCTGGGCTTTTCCATGCTATTATTGGAGTAGTGTCTCCTGGCCAACGTGGTTTCTTCTCCACACTAACCCATTGGAATGTCCTCCTTCTTCCTCTCTTCTTGTCTGTGTGTTTCCTGTGATTCTCCTGAACTCAAAGCCCGGAAAACTTAGCCACACCTACCGGATTCTGCCCTGCTCAGGTTTTAGGCCTTTTACTCAAACAATCAGGAATAAGGTTTTAGGCAGATTTACACAGCCAGGACAAAGCAGTAAGCAGACCTTGAGGGCCAATAATTAGCATCAAAATACAAACATCACACTAACCTACAACATCTCAAATAACTAAAACCCAAGCAGCCGCCAGCTAGGGGCAGTACATACCTTTAAACCTAGCACTCAAGAGGCAGAGATACTCAGAGAACTCAGAGTTCAAGGCCTGCCTGGTCAATAGAGGGTGTTACAAGACAGCTACAAAGAGGACTACAAAGAGAAACTGTCTTGAAATACACGCGCATGGGCACACACACACACACACACACACACACATACACACACACACACACAACCAAGCAGCTGGACATCCTATGAGGAAATTTTCTTGCTTGAATCATTTGAGGTATGTAGACCTACTCTAAATCTGGATCATTTAAAGTCGGAAGACCTGTCCTAAATCTTTTGATGGCACCCTATTTTAAAAGATACGCAAGAAGGAAGCTTTTGTTCTTTGCCTGTTTGCCATGATTGTTGCCAACAAGTTCATCTTTCCTGCTGTTGATGCATTGCTTTACTGTTATTAGAACCTAGCTTTTCAGGATTCCAGTGTATATTGAAAACCAACTATGGATATCCAGTCTCATAGATAGAACAACTACTATGTTCTTGAGCTTTCCATGGGTAGACAGTCATTGCTGATTAGCTGGCCCACAGCCTGTAAGCCACTTTTATAATTCCACCTTTATATGTATATATGTATACATGCACATATATATATAGACATGTATATGTATGTGTTCAGTAATACTATCAGTTTGGTCCTCTATAAACCCTGATTAATTCAATGCTTGGTTCTATTCCATTGATAAGTAAATCTATTTTTATAACAGTACCATGTAATATTTTTACTACTATAGCTCTGTAGTATAACCTAAAATCATGAATAGTGATATCTGCATCTGTTCTTTCATTATTCAGGACTGGTTTGACTATCCTGAGCTTTTTGTGCTTCCTTTTGAAAATTATTTATTTATTTAGCCATCAGTTTACATCCCAATATAGTCCCCTGTTGCCTTTCTTCCCAGTCCCACCCTCCTTCTCTTTCCCCATATCCTCCCTCCTCTTCCCACCGGAAAATGGGAGCTCCCTCACCTACCCATCCCAGAACATCAAGTCATTGGGACTAAGCACATCCTTTACCACAGAGGCCTGGCAAAGTATCCTTGTCAGGGGCAAACAATCAAAAAGCATGCAAGAAAGTCCTTGTCAGAGACAGCTCTCACTCCCTTTACTAGGGTACCCAAATGAAGACTAAGCTGTGTACATTGTGTACATATGTATTGGAGTTCTAGGTCTAGTCCATTCATAGTCCTTGGCTGGTCTTTCAGTCTCTGCAAGGCCCCTGGACCCTGGTTAGTTGGCTCTATTGGTCTTCCTGTGGAGATCCTATTCCCTTTGTGATGATGATAAAGATTGATGAAGAGATATACACATCAACAAAATGGAGCATCCCCATGCTCTATGCCCGGGGAGATGGGTTGTTCAAGTTGCACCTCTTTTGAGAGTTGGCTGAGACAGAAGATGGATCCTGTGTAGGCAAATGGAGACTTTGCCCCTTGAGATGTAAGGGACATTCACAGAGAGAAGTTCACACGTGTTCTGATTGTCAGAATTGACCCAAGGTTCCCTCCACCCTCAAGAAGTTCATTTGCAAGTAACTTACAACCTCTCCAGCTAAATGGCATGTTCCTTTTCTCCAGCCCTCCAGTCAGCGTCACCACCTTGCACTTTTCGGGAGTTGCTTTGACTATTGCTTGCAGCTACTTTTAAGTTATTTTTCTTTAAATTTGATGGTTCCTTTTCAAAAAGAAAAAAAAAGAATTTTGTATTGATCTTCATCAAAGATATTGGCCTATAATGTTCTTTTTATATTGAATCTTTGTCTGGCTTTGCTTGCAGGGTAATATACGTTCCATAAAACAAAATTAGGAATGTTCCTTCATTTTCTATTTTATGAAATAATGAATATTTGGTGTTAAGTTCTTTTTGCGAGGCCTGGTCATATCTGTACTGAATCTTTCTGGCCTTGGTCTTTCTTAGTTGGGAGATGATTACTGCTTTTATCTTATTGAATGTTATGGTTTATTTAAATTATTTTTTTCATCTTGGTTCAGTTTTAGGGAGAATATATATCTAGAAAATTTCCAAATTGTTTATGTTTTTGTTTTCAACTTTGGTAGAAAATAGATTTCTAAAGTGTGGCCTTATGATTCTCTGAGTTTCCCCATTGTCTCTTGTAGTCTCCTTTTTTATTTCTATTTTTAAAATAATGGGTCCTCTATCTGATTGTTAATTTGGCTAAAGGTTTGTTAATATTTCCATATTTCAATGAACCAATTGAAGTATTCCCTTTAATGTTGTCTGAAGAGCTATCATAGTAGTCATAAATCCTTTATCTTCAAATTTAATAGATAGTGTTTCTCGGTATAAATTTGATTGATGTTGCTATCAGGAGCTGGAGTACACATCTTGCCAGCCTCTTCAAGTTTTCAAAGTTTCTATATATTAATATGTTATTCTAATTGGGTCTGTCTTTGTAAGTGACTTGGATTTTCTCTTTTGCAGGTTTTGCACCTATTCTTTAGTCTGTGTTTTTTAATATTTTAACTATAATATTTTGTGAAGATTTTCTTTTCTGTTTGGTGTTCTGTAGTTTTCTTGTACCTGAATAGACATCTGCTTTTCTGTTTGGGGAATTTTCTTCTATGAATTTAGTGAAGATGCTCCCCATTCCTTAACTGTTGTATTGTTCTTCTCTGCCCATAATTTGGAGGTTAAGTCTTTTCTTACGGTTGCTATAGCTTTGATGAAGCACCATGACTAAAATCAAGTGGGGGAGGAAATAGTTTTTGGCTTATATTGCTATAGACTAGCTGCTCAGAGATACTACCACCCACAATGGGCTGGACCTTTCTCCATCAGTCACTAATTGAGAAAATGCCCTGCAGCTCGGTCCTATGCAGGCATAGTTTCAATTGAGGGTCCCTCCTTTCAGATGATTCTAGTTTATATCAAGTTGACATAAAGCTAGCCAACACAGTACTGTTCTAAAACCCTACCATATTCTCTTTATATTTTAAAAACCCTCTCATTGACTTTTATTGAATGAGACAAATCCTCTATGCTGACTTTTATCCATAAATCTCTGCTTTTTGCCAGGATCCATTCTGTTGGTGAGGCTTTTCACTGTGGTTTTTGATTGGCCTATTAGGTTTTTCATTTCTAGCCTTGTTTCCAATTGTGTTTTGTTTAAAAATTCAAAATCCATTTTTATATTGGATTGACTTTCTTATTTTATTCTGGTCTCTAAGTTTGTCTTCTTTGAGTTGTTTGGCCATAGTTATAATTTTTCTTTTATATTCTTTATATTGAAATCCACCAGGAGGATATCACAATTCTGAGCGTTTATGCCCCAAATACAAGAGTACCTACATTTGTAAATGAAACATTATTAAAGCTTAAATCACACATTGATACCAACAGCTTAAAGAGTGGGAGACTTCAGCACTCCACTCTCACCAAGGAACAGATCATCTGTACAGAAGCTAAATAGGGAAATAATGACACCTACATAGGTCCTAAATCAGATGGACCTAACAGATGTCTACAGAACTTTTCACCCAAACTCAAAAGAGTATGTCTTCTTTTCAGCACCCCATGGAACCTTCTCAAAATTTGACCATATAGTTAGGCACAAAGCAAGCCTCAACAGATACAAGAAGATTGAAATATCCTATTATTTTATTTCTCCTTTGATGAGAGTCCCTTGTGGGGAACAGGGAGAGGGCTACTGGGATGTAGTGGCAGTCCCTAGGAATCAGTTTTGAAGCTTTAGGGTGATTTAAATAGAGGGGGCTTGGAAGGAGAGTACAGGTAGTATACCTTTATCCCCACAGTACCTGGGCAGGCTGGGGGGCCCCTGGTTGGGAATCCTCTGGGATCTGGTAAGTCCCAAAGGAAGAGAGAAGAGCTGCAAAGGGTTTCTGGTCCCTGGAAAACAACTGTGTGGCTTTGGTGTAACCTGGATAATAAGGGGCTAGGAAAGAATAAATTGAATTGTTTTAAAACTCCTAATTCTTTACAGTATACAAAAATGAAATTTATTTTAATATGATGATCTCATATCCTTTATGTATGTTAACTGAATTGATTAGTTCTAGTAGCTTTCTGTGCCATCAATCTTTCTATATAAAAGAGTGTGTTGACTGTAAATAAAGTACAGGCTTAGTTTCTCCCATTCAATATGTATATTTTTTGTTTGTTTGTTTCTTTGTGTTGCCTTCATGGACTGCATATAACCTTCAGAATAATGCACATTACTCTTCATGCGTAAGAATAGAATCCATGTCTTATTCTGGAATTTGAGAAGAAAGCAGCTAGTCTTAGTCTGAAAAATCTGATGCTAGCACATATTTCTGTAAGGAACAGAAAAATACATTTTAGCATCTTACCCAGGGCCCTTCTTGCTTAGCTTCTTTAGGTGTACAGATTTTAGTATGATTATCCTATGTTATATGCCTAACACCCACTTATAAATGAGTAATGCCATGTGTGTCTCTCTGCTTCTGAGATACCTCACTTAGGATGATCTTTTCTAGTTCCCACCATTTTCCTGGAAATTTCATGATTTCCTTGTTTTTAATTCCTGAGTAGTAGTCCATTGTGTAAATGTACCACAATTTCTGTATTCATTCCTCAACTAAGGGGCATATGGGCTGTTTCCAGATTCTGTTGCTATGAACATGGTTGAGCAAATGTCCTCATATACTTGAGCATATTTTGGATATACACCTAGGAGTGGTATAGCTGGATCTTGCAGTAGCACTATTTCTAATTTTCTGAGAAAGTGCCAGATTGATTTCCAAAGTGGTTGTACAAGTTTACATTCCCACCAGCAAAGGAGAAGGGTTCCTCTTTCTCCACATCCTCTCCAGCATGTGTTGTCACTTGAGTTTTTGATCTTAGCCATTCTGATGGGTGTAAAGTAAAATCTCAGGGTTGTTTTGATTTGTATTTCCCTGATGACTAAGGAAGTTGAGCATTTCTTTAAGTGTCTCTCTGCCATTTGATATTGGAAGAGGGAGAAAACAGGGAACAGGACAGGAGCCTACCACAGAGGGCCTCTGAAAGACTCTACCCAGCAGGGTATTAAATCAGATGCTAAGAGTCATAACCAAACTTTGGACAGAATGCAGGGAATCCTTATGAAAGAAGGGCTAGATAGAACGACCTGGAGGGGACAGGAGCTCCAAAAAGAAAACAACAGAACCAAAAAAAAATCTGGACCCAGGGCTGTTTTCTGAGACTGATACTCCAACCAAGGACCATGCATGGGAATAACCTAGAACCCCTGCATAGATGTAGCCCATGGGCAGCTCAGTGTCCAAGTAGTTTCCCTAGTAGGGGAACAGGGGCTGTCTCTGATGTGAGCTCAGTGGCTGGCTCTTTGATCATCTCTCCCTGATGGGGGGCAGCCTTACTAGGCCACAGGGAAGACAATGCAGCCAGTCCTAAGGAGACCTGATAGGCTAGGGTCAGATGAAAGGTGAGGAGGACCTCTGCTATCAGTGGACTCTGGGAGGGGTATGGGAAGAGAAAGGGAGAGAAGAAGAGGGAGGGAGGGCTGGATTGGGAGGGGAAGAGGGAGGGAGCTACAGCTGGGATATGCTCAGCTTGGTTGCTGTAGAATGTGAGCAAAACACACACTCCCTGGTTGTTACTTAGGCATATTCGACAGTAGAAGGTTTTGCTGATATTAATGTTTGTTTTTTCTTTATGCCATTCTCTTTTCCTAAGGACTCTTTCCTGGGAATTCTAACTATCTTAGTCACCTTGAAATGTTCAGTCATCGTCTCCTAGAAATCATTAATCTTTTCCTTGGTTACCTATTTGTGACTGAACCAAACCCTGGAAGTGTTCTCCAGGAAGTAAGTTGTAGCAGCCACAGTGTTCTTGTTATTTGTCTCATGTGTCTCAGACACACACTTCGTTTTCTGTTGTTAGTGGTATAATGCCCAATGTTTTGAAAACAAGCCCTTTATATATTTGGTATTTTTACGGGGTAAATTCTGCCATAAATTTCCATTTTGGTCAAAAATGGAGGGAGTCATATTATTGCCCATAACCTTGTTTTTAAAAAACACCTTAATTAAGAAAATATATTCCTCACCACCTGACTAATTGTTTCATATGAAACAATTTTGGACTTCTCATTTAATATCTGTATATACCTACGTAAATGCACATGTATATATATTATGTGAAATAACTTATATAATACCATTGATACTTTGCTGTAAATTAACATCTAATTAACACAACTACATAACCATGTTGTTCTTTTGCTTAACCGTTATGTACACATGAATTCACAGGCTCAGATCTCCAGTTGTTTTAAAAGCCCAGGCTAAAACTGATGATGATCTATGGTATTTTGATAATTTGATTGCAGATATTCCTCAATTAATATATTTCTACCACTTATTTTGAAAGTTTCTCTGAAATCTTTTATTATATATTTCTCTATTATGTTGATTTTTATCTTTATTTATTGCATTTTATTTCTTATGATATTCTTTTCAAAGAGAAAATGTTTTGTTGTTGTTGTTTATAAAAACAACTAAATCTGACCTTTCAGCACACACATAGTTTTTAGTGTCTGCCCTGGAGCATATATTGCTTTACGTATTATCTCTGTGCACTCCCTAAAACCTGTCATCCCATGGCCCCCTAGATCTCAATAGAGTTAATTGGACAAATTTAATGAAAAGCTGTTGTTTAAGACATCCGGAATTCTGTGTTCACTGGTTTAGTCCTTCTGCATGTGCTTGAGTATTATCAAACCCGTTGTAGTTCTGTTTCTATTGCTGTGCTAAAACACTATAGCGGAGGAAATTTATAGAAGAAAGTACTTAATTTGGCTGTAGTATAACAGGTAAGAGTCTATAATGACAGAGAGAGGGAATAGTGAGAGCTCGCATCTTGATCCACAAACATTCGGCAGAAAGAGAGTGCTGGGAATCACAGGAGTCTTTTGAAACCTCAAAGCTCAACCCCAGTAACTCACCTGCTCCAATAAGGTCAAACTTCCTAATTCTCCTTGAACAGTTCCATCAACTGCGCACCAAATGTTCAAATACATGAGCCTATAGGAGACGTTCTTCAAACCAATGCATCCACTCCCCAGATGCAGCTCCCAAGGCTCATGTCCATATATGATAATGTAAACTATATTTAGCCCATCTTCAAAAGTCTACAAGGATTCTATAGGATCAGCAGTTTAAAATTCCAAAGTCTTGTCTGAAAATCAAATCAATCTTTCATTGTAATCTTCTGTAAAATCAAAAAGCAAATTCCGTATTTCCAATATGCAATGGCACAGAAAGTACATTACTGTTCCAAAAGGGAGGAAGAGAGGAATAGTGAGAAGGTGCTGGACCCAAGCAAGACTGAAACCCTTCAGGGCAAAGTACAAATCCTCTAGTTCCAAGGATTTGTACTTTGTATGTTCAAAGACATAGATGGCTTCACCCTTCCAGTTTTGCTGCCTGTAGCTTACTTCTTTCTCTTGGGCTGGCTCTACTCCCTGTTTTCAGCTCTCCTTGGAAAATGTCCGATACTTCTAGCATCTCCAACATTTTGGGGTCTCCAGCATAACTCAAGCTTCACTTTCACAATTTTACACAATGGTCTTTCAAGGCCTCCATGCAGAGACTCCCCTGCCATATGTATGGCATCCATGACTCCCCCTAATCCTGGAGGGAAATTCTACTGCCCATTTACATGTATACCCTTCACTAATGGATAAAGACAGAAGCTCATGAGCAATACTGCCAAGTACGAGTGCATGGTTGGGGTGGAGTCCGGCCTTCTACATTTGCAGCTTTCCTTTGTTGTTGCATTTTAAGAACAAAAAATTTCTCAGGCCTCTCTGTTTTGCAAGTTGGAAGTTTTGCTGGGTAGTGTCCTGTTCTGGGGGCACCCCTCCTTTTGTTCCATTTCAAACCAGGCCTTTCTTTAATCTTCTCATCCCTTTCAACACTAGTCTTGCCTCAGATACATTTACTGGTGCTCTTTTTCTCTTTTAACTGTATACTTAGCATTTCTTTTTGTGTCAGTTGCTCTTTTTCATTGTTGAGCTATGTAACAGTGATTACTAATAATCATATGATGGAATCAACATTGGGATGTCTTGAAATCTCCTATGACAGACCCTATAGGGGAGCCATTCTCATTCAAACCGGCACAAAACCTAAGATAAGTCGCAAAAGGAATGAATGAAGGACCATCGTAGAAAAAATGCAGAAAGGGGAGAGAGGAAGGCCGTTCTCCCTGCAGTACTGATTGCCTGACAATACACTCTTGGTACTTTTGTTTTACTAAGATATAATAGCTGGAGAGTGGCCGAGTAGAGGTAATTGGTGCTGGCCCACTCTGGTTGGGGCTTCCTAAGGCATACACTAGTTTCTCTTCCTTTGTCATCTTTGTTGGCCACAAATTCACCCTCTCGGCATTAATTCTGTTCCCTTTCTAGGCTTAGCTTACTCATTTATGGAATTTCATTTCATGTTGTGCCTGTGTAGGAGGACACTATTCTAACATTGCACTTTTATTGTCTTAAAGAAGATGCCACCAATCTATCTTGTACTACCAGTACCAACTATGACAGGCCTGGCAGAGGGACCCTGCCTAGACATAGAGCTTTTGGCCCAAGCCTACTGGTATTGTGTAAAGAGTCTGGGATCCAAGCCATAGCTTACAACCTATGTAAGCACCAATACTATAGGAACATTTATTTCTTTTCACTCTTTGCATCATGTAGGGAGAGAAAAGATATTGTGTTTCAGGATGAATTAAGCCTATTCTTCCAAGTCGTTGGCCAGTGAAGATCACATTAATTTTTTGGAGAGTGTTGTTCTCATAAAGTGAAGCTGCTTCTCACAATGAATGTGACAGGAAAAGGAGGAAGGGAATTTCAGGTAAAGAAGTAGATTTCAAGATCTACAAAAGTTTGAAAAGTAATTTCTTAGTTGATTTTATTTTTCCCATTGTATAATGAAACTCTTGTTGTCTTTATTATATGACTGGCTTTGCCAAGAATCAGTGGAATCAGGAAAGGCACAGTGGACCTATTATTGATTTGCAAAAAGAAAATACCACTTTATTGTCAATTAAAAATAAAAAATAATTATGTTAAAGAAATTAATAATATTTGAAAGAAGTATCTAAAAAACAGATGATGAGAAAGTGTCTCAGTTGGTCAAGTGCTTGCTGCATGACCTGGCTAGTTTTATGTCTACTTGGTATAAGCTAGAATTATCTGAAAGAATGAGCTTCAACTGAGAAAATGCCTCCATAAGACTGTGCTGTAGGCAAGTCTGTCGGGTGTTTTCTTACTTAGTGATCAATGTGGGAAGGACAAGCCCATTTTGAGCAGTGCCATCTATGGGCTGGTGGCCCTCAGCTATATAAGAAAGCAGGATGAGGAAGCCATGGGGAACAAGACAGTTCCCCATGATCCCTGCATCAGCTCCTGCCTCCAGGCTTCTGTCCTGTTTGAGTTCCTGTCTTGACTTCCAGCAATGATGGTTTACAAAGTGGAAGTGTAAGCCAAAAAATAATAATAATAAACCAACCAACCAACCAAAACAAACAAACAAACAAACAAACAAACAAACAAACAAAAAACCTTCCTCCCCAACTTGCTTTTGGTCGTGTTGCTTTACCACAGCAATAGGAACCCCAAATTAGACACTTCACAAACATGAGCACACAAGTTTGGTCCTAGCACTCACAGTAAAAACAAAGAAACACCCAAAACATGTATGATACTGTGTGCTGGGGAGGTAGAGGCAGGGAGCTCCCTCTTGCTGGCCATGTAGCCTAGTCTAATCAGTAAGCTCCAGGCCAACCAATGAGAAAGCCCAAACAGATGACTCTTGAAGAATGACACCTGAGGTTGACCTCTGGTGGTCTAGTATACAGACAATATGCACACAGAATAATATAAATTATGCATAGCTTATGCAGTCTCTATTGGGCTGAAAAGAAACTAAATTGAATCTGGTTTGAACACTTACGTTTATAGGTACCAATTTGTATTATGAGGAAGGAGATAATCAAATTCAGGTACTGAACAATTAGAAGTCTCTGTAAAATGACCATATTAGAAATGCCAAATCTGTAATCTCCTGTACTCTTATTTATGCTCAGTGGTGCCATGTTCTGTACCTACCAGACACACAGCGACTTCTGTGACTAGAGGAACCCCTTCTCTTCTACACATGTGAGAAGGAACATGAGAGGGGAGTGGCTGGAGGAAAATCCCACTTTGAAGCCCATTGACTGAAATATGCTTGGTGTCTTGGACTCCTGACATGTCTCTTCAGCCATATAAGTTAAATAATACAATACAAGGAGGAGTTTGTGACACTTGGTTAAAAAAAAAAAGAAAAAGGACGAGGTAGAGACAATGATAACAGCTCGTGAGCCAAGGACTTTAATGGATGGCTCTCATTCTGTGGTCCTAGACTCAACTGTTTTAGGAGTGCCCTGAATCGTGTAAAGTATTATGGACCATCAAGACATAGGTCATAGTGATGGATTGAAGGATATTGACTTAAGAGGCCAGGGAAGAAGAATATTTTAATGGAGCTGAAACCATGCTGTGTATGAAACAAATGTTAACTAATGAAATCAAGAGACCTTGCTTTTCTCTTCTGAGGAAATTTAGAATTGCTCTCTTCGTATATTGAGAATTATCCTCTTCATAATATTAAAGGGAAATTGACTTATATATATTTAGACCCTTTCTGTAGCATACTATAAAATATATACCTTGCATTATGATAAGAAATGAAAAGATAATTTATTAATCAATGAATTAATAAATTCATGAGAATCAGGTAGTAAATTGGAATGAGATATGCTCTATTCTCTGAAGAGTGTACCTAGGGCCAATATCTTACTTCACCTTCTGCTCCTGCCTGCCCCAGTCCCTCCCATTAGCCAGGTTTCCTTGCTGAAGTGAAGCCCCACTTGACCCAGTTCTTTATTCAGCAGTAATTTCAAAATATCTTTTGCTTTCCAGCATGTATGAAAGGGGACGGTGCCTGATATTTACCCTGACCAGGTCTGTGTGTGGTAATCTCTTGGGGCTGGAAGTAGGGTCCTGCCAGACAAGTGATTTGAGAATGAGAGAGATGAGGGTTCCATTCCCCAAACTGGGGCGTGGTTATGGTAAGGAGCTCTCAGTTGCCTTTGGAGCTCATACCTCTTCCTGTAAATTTGCTAACCAAATAATTTATCTTTAGTGAGACCATGAGCATTCTAAACCCTATTCTTTAAACATTTATATTTTTACATGGATATTTTGTTTGCATATATATTGATATGTCAATAGCATGCCAGAAGGTTGCAAATGCCAGAAGATGGCCTCCAATCTCCAGGGATTCGAGTTACAGAGATGTCATGGGGGTGTTAGAAATCAAACCCAGGTCCTTGGGGGGGGGTGAGCAGCCAGTGCTCTTCTTTACCACTAAGACATATTTATAGCCCCTAAACTATTTTTTAAAAATCTTTTAGTGCTAATTTATTTTCAGGTGTACTTGATTTTCTTGTGTGTGTGTGTGTGTGTGTGTGTGTTGTAGGCAGGGGTCTTGTGCATGCTGTAGTTTTCATGTGGAGATCAGAGAACATTACTGTAAAGTTGTTTCTCTCCTTCCTTCTTTATGAGGTTTCTGGGGCTTAAACCCAGGTGTCTAGGCTTGCATAGCAAGCAATTTACCTGCTAAATCATCTCACCAACCCTTGTGTATAGATGTCTCAAGGGGCAGCTGATATTCACTGGTAGCTGAACAACTGAGACTTTGTAGTCTGAACTACATTAAAGAATTTGACAATCTCTTCCAGAAGTTCTAAGTGTTCAGATGCATGCAGGAGTTCCTATGAACCGTTCTGACTTTCTGGCACACCCACTGATTTGATAGCCAC
>JAQQSO010002580.1:0-14251 GCA_028658305.1 Pachyuromys duprasi | reverse complement strand
CAGAGGGCGAGAAGTAATGATAGATCTGGGGGAGGTTGTTGAGACTTGGGGAGAACAAGAGCTCCACAAAGACCAAACTGAGCAGGGCACAGGGGTCTTGTATGAGATGGTTTCTACAATCAAGGTCCATGTGTGGATGTGGCCTGGAATCCCCGCACAGATGGGGCCCATGATAGCTCGGTGTAGGACAGAAGACCCTACTGAGGGAAACAGGGACTGTTTCAGTCATGATCTTGATGGCTGACTCTTTGACCCTCCCCCATACAAGCCGGGGAGTGACAGACTGGCTAGATCCCAGGGGAGGACATTGCAGCCAGCCCTGAGGAGACAGCATAAGCTGGGGTTGGATGGAAGTGAAGGAGGTCCTCCCCTGTTGGTGGACTTGGAGGGGCGGGGAGGAGGGAGATGAGGGAGGGAGTGGGAGGGTAGGAGGGACTGAGGGAGGGGGCTATGCCTGTGATTCAAAGTACCTAACCTGTGATTGAGATAAAAATAAATAAATTTATATAAAAAAATAACTGTTCTCTGGTGTCAACTGAAAACCGAAACCATTTTAGATCCACTGCTCATGATGCCATGGACATCTAAGAAGCCAATGCGTCTTTGTAGCCATATGGAAATGCCTCAGCAATAATGGAGCAATTCAATTTCAGATCCTTTCCCCGACTCTATGTACCCTTGTTCTGCCCTGTTGATAAGCCAGCCTTATCAATTTCACTTATTTTCTTAATTTCTTCTTTTTTGGGTTCAAAGCCCAGGGACCTCATTGCCACTTTTAGTTCCTTGATATCTATAGTTCCAGTTTGATCAGCATCAAAGAGATCAAAAGCTTCCCGGATTTCCTGTTTCTGTTCTTTACTAAGTTCAGGCTTAGTGCTCACCCTTTTTCTCTGGCCACTGGATGCCATGTTTGTCTTCTTATAATTAGAGGCCATCACAGAAGGGTCTCTGCAACCAGTTATTAAGGCAAAGTGTACTCATGGTCTCAGCCCAAACTTGTTTTCTTAAACCAATTCCCCTTGCTCTCAGTGTGGAAACTCGCCCTTGCTGCATTCCACAGCTGAGCGAGTCTCACAGCATTTTCAGTGTATTCTGTTCCAGGGTTAGGTTGACATCCCCGATGACAGGACAGAAGGGATGGCGTGTGGAGGCCCAGGACCAAGCTTCTTGTCCCATTTGCCTTTGACAGCCTCGCTGGCCACCCAAGGAATGCTAGGGTCCTAGCAGATCCTGGGCCTTTCTTTCCAGGCCTTGATGACAAGGCGACCCAAGCAGGGCAGGCCCTGGCCCTCCTGAGCCTCTCCTCCATGCCTCGGAAGGGGAGCGCACAGAGTGCCTGTGCTAGGGCTGGCTGGACACCGCTGCCCACTGATGATCCAAGCTGAAAGCCTGGTAACCTTGGAGTCCCTCCAAACACCTACTATTTGTAACGGTATATGTAAGCTCTCACATGTGCCAGCCTTGTAAAAGTTTTTATCGGTTGTCTGAGATGCATTGCATATATGAGAAAACGAAGTCAAAATTTAATTGCTCAAAGAGAATGGCACAGACAAGACTCAGGCAAGATCTATAGGATCACAGAATTAAGAAATATGATTGAATGATGTATGGCAGGTAAGACTGAGACAGAGCATATATCTAGACTCGGGAACAACCTCCGAGGAATATAGTTTTAAGGTGGCTTGTACTTATTTGTTAACTTACTGAAAGAGAGTAAGGCATGGATCATGGCTCTAAAATTTTAGCTTGGGAAATACGGTTGAGGAACATAGTAATTTATATAGGCAGATATGAAGAATTCAGAGAAAAGTGACAGGGATCATCAATTAATTTGAGTTTAGATCTTTCATGACCTAGGCAGGTACAGAGATTAGACAAACATATTGAACTAGACATAGAAAAGAGAAAACATTAGCATACAGGTAATAGTTGAGTGTATGGCTGTAGGGAGAGATATAAAGATAAAATAAAGAGCACCAAGAATGAAGTAAAACTTCCACAGAGAATTTCTAATTTTTTTTCAGTTTGCATTTCCACATTTTGAATCAAACTTCTTATTATAGTTAATAACAAACTATTATAATTCATTTTAAAATTTAGGAAATTTTAAATAATTTTATTATTATTATTTATTGCAATTTATTCAGTTTATATGCAGGCTGTGGCCCTATCCCTCCACTCTGCCCAATCTCACCTTTCCCCACCTTGGCCCCTCCCCTAGTCCACTGATGGAGGGTTTCCACCTTCCCTCCTATTTGACCCTAGCCTATCATGTCTAATCAGGACTGGTTGCATCATCTTCTTCTGTAGCCTTGCAAGGCCACACACCCAGAGGGAGATGATCACAGAGCCTGCCACTGATTTCTTGCCAGAGGATGTCTCTGCTCCCCTTACTAGAGTCCCACTTGGACATGGAGTTTATGGCTGCAGCTGAGCCAGGGTTTTAGGTCCTATCCATAAATTGTCCTTAGTTGGAGTATCATTCTCTTCAGGGCCCACAGTGCTCAGTTTTTATTGTTCTCTTGGTCTCCTTTTGGAGCTTTTGCCAGTACGCACTCACTAGCAGGTGGGTGTGCAAAACACAGAAGGCCTGTGAATTCACTTGCAGTCATGAGTGGTAAGCTCAGAGAGCCCACAGTTTTCAAATCTCAGATTTGGTTTCCTGTTTGGCTATTAGAGTAAGGAGCAACCACATAATTTGGGTTATTTGCTCCCAGCTGCTATGCTCTCTGCAGCAGAGCTAAGGTGCCGCTGATAGTTTGACACTCTCAGACCTTAGAGACATCCACTGGGGGTGGGGGCTGGATCCAATCTGTCCCAGCTCACTGGTTGTCTGCTCTATCCTGGGAAGCCTCAAAGTTGATGCTCTGGCTTCAGTCTCCCATCCATTCACCAGATTGGAAGTTTCAAATCTTCTGCCCTTCAGAAAGGTTGCGTACTGGTTGCTGCCATCTTAGAGAGCCATCAGAACATAGGAATATTATAAATATGTATTTAAACTGTTTAAATGAGCTACATTTTTATTATTCTAGGACTTAAGAAGACATAAGGCTCTGAATAAAAGTTGAGTACTGTTTCATTGTTGCTAAAAGACAAAATCAATACTTGATTACTCTGAATTAGTATATCCTGCCATGCAAATCTTTAACCTCAGATTAACTGAATGTAAGACCATGACCCAACCCACAATGGGAACATTTAGAAGTACAGAATTAGCAGGTGCAGAGCTTATTTGTAAAATGTGAAACTACACTGCTGCCCAAGCTACTTTTCCCACCATTATTCTCTCTAGTGTAGCTGCAAAATTGTGCCAGCAGAACTTTAACTAATTCCCATTTCTGTGATCCTTACCTGTTTCGTACTTCCATTGTTCATTTCATGATACATTTATAAATGAGGCCAATCAACCCACAGTTATACTGTCACATTAAATATATGTTCCTTTGTTCATATTCTAAATAGTTTTTACAAAAGGCACCGGAATGGCCTATCCATACATTTTATAAAGGTGAAAATATATTTAAGTAAATCAGATCATTTTAAATAGTGACCTTTGCTAAAAAGGTAACAAAAATAATATAATAAAATGACTTGTAGGGAATGATCATGGGTTTCTGATGAAAATTTTGAAATTGTCAGAAAGGAAAGATTCTTTGAGGAGATGACACTTGAGCTCAAGTATATATTATGGAAAATAATTCATAAATCAAGAATAAGAAAAAAAGAACAAAAAGTACAAGTTCTAAGCTTGGATTAAGTTGTTAAGTTAAGAGAAAAAGCAGAGGGAGGTTAGAATGTATGTAGTTACAGTGTAACTAGAGCTTAGGGTAAAAGCCTGGTCTCTGGAATTCCCTATAAGCTTTGTTTGCTCCTTGTCCTAACAGACAATAAAATAGACATTAATGGTAAAAAGCAGTAAAGAAGATTTGTTCTGTGGGACCACATGGGTAAAAAGAACAAATAACGAAGATGTCTCTCAGCTGAGGAATGGATACAGAAATTATGGTACATTTACACAATGGGAAAAAACAAGAAAACCATGAAATTTTCAGACAAATGGTGGGAAATAGAAAATATCTTCCTGAGTGAGGTATTCCAGAAGCAGAAAGATACACATGGTATATACTCACTTAAAAGTAGAAATTAGAACTATAATATAGGATAAACATACTAAAATCTGTACATCTAAAGAAACTAATCAAGAAGGAGGACTGTGGTTAAGATGATCAATTCTTACTCAGAAAGGCAAATGGGATGGACATCAGAATAAGAAGAAAACATGGAACAGGACAGTAGCCTATCACAGAGGGCCTCTGAAAGACTCTACTCAGTAGGGTATCAAAGCAGATGCTGAGACTCATAGCCAAACTTTGGGCAGAGTGCAGGGAATCTTAGGAAAGAAATGGGAAATAGAAAGACTTGGAGGGGACAGATGTTCCACAAGGAGAGCAACAGAACCAAAAACATGGGCCCAGGGTTCTTTCTGAGACTGATACTCCAACCAAGGAACATTCATGGAGATAACATAGACCCCTTCACAGATATAGCCCATGGTAGCCCAGTGTTCAAGTGGGTTCCCTAGTAAAGGGAACAGGGGTTTTCTCTGACATGAACTCAGTGGCTGGCTCTCTGATTACCTCCCCCTGCAAGATACAGCTTTGCCAGGCCACAGAGGAAGATAATGCAGCCAGCCCTGCTGAGACCTGACAGGCTAGGCTCAAATAGAAGGGGAAGAGGACCCCCCATCAGTGAACTAAGGAGAGACATAGGAGAAGAGGGAGGCTTGAGAGAAGAGGGAGGGAGCCGCAGTCAGGACACGAAATGAACAAAATTATTAATAAAATTTTAAAAATTGAATAAAATACAAACAAAAAGTTACAAATATATAAATTTCCTGCTTTGTAATGTTATGTTTGCTATCTCAATGAAAATATTGAGATTCAAATTAGGATTTTAAAATAATTTGCAATTTTAGTTATTTTCATTGTGGGTATGTGCTTCTTATGTTTTAAGTGACCTTATTTAATAATTTCAACCTCACTTTTCATTTCCAGAAAATATAATTCAAAGTCACCTCTCAACTTTATGTTTTGGCAACTGGGTACTGAGATGTGATGCTATGAACTTGATCTGACAACTTAATAACATATAATAAGACCTGAAATACGAACAGTGGCCTTTCAACTATGAAGATCTAGATGGCTACAGAATCTTTTCAAGGATATGTCTGAGTTCCATTTTTTCCCTTTGAAACATTAAATGTCTTTTCTTGTTTCAAACTAGAGTGTGATCATTTAGAATATTGGCTGAGGAACAGGTCATTAGCAAAAAATTCCAATGAAGACAATTGGCTTTGGGTTTGATTTTCCTGTTTTCGTGGTTTGCTTAGCAGCAGATGGTGCCCTTGTGAGTTCCGTATAAATAATACAATCATAGGGTTGAGTGATTCTCTACCAGCCACAAACTCAAGCAGAAAATAACACTTGTCTTTCCACACATATTCATGTAGATTTTCTTATTGAGGAATTGTTCTTATATAGCTCTAACTGTTAAAATGTTGTTAAAGTTGGTATTTTCTTTCTGTTTGTTTATTGGATAGGCAAGAAGCCAAATCCTCACTCTGACCCAAAGGGAAGGGCTACAGAATTTGAGTATCTTTGCCAGATACATCCAACCTTTGAAAAAAGAAGAAAAGCAGCAAAAATCTCTGCTTTCCCATTGTTCCTAAAAGAGAAGGGTGGTAGTCACTCCCTTGACAGTTGGTGCACATTAGGGGGTGCTGGAACAGGCCCGGCTTACAGAAACCCTAGGGCAATCTCTTACACACTTTCAAGGTCTAACACAAGTGACAGATTCTGCTCATTATGCTCAATGATCTTTCAGAGTTTGTACTTCATATTTAGCTCTACTCCTTTTCATTTTTACCCACCATAGACCTCTCACTTTAAGTGTAAGTACTGTTTCATCTTCAAGATTCTCCATTTCTCAAATATAATTTATTCTCTTCTCTACCACTTAATACAGACTTGTTATTTAATATCTGTTTTCTGGTATATCAATACATATGTATGTCACAGCACAGAATAACGATTTAATGACAAATAATTCTATTGCATGAACAAAGACTATACTTTGTAACATAAGAGAGTCTCAATTTTTTTCTCAAATTGAAAAAGAAAATAAATAGACTTTATGCTCTTTCTTTTCTCGTCATTGTTTTGAAGATTTGACCAACAGAGTAGCGAACCACAAAAAAGATGCTGTGATGCACTGAGAAAAAATATCTAGAATCATTAGCAACAGTTTTTCTATTGAGAAAAGCCCATACTTTTAGTTTGAAATAAAAATAACTGTGCCTTGTGTCCAACTGTCACATGTCTCCACAATAAAATTAACTATTGTCAATGTCTTTGTAGATGATAAATTGCCATGACATTTCCAAATTATTATTTGTTGCATATCCATGTTCTGGTTGTTCCCACAATGGTCAATACTCAGAAGAGTTTATTTAAAACAATGATTTATCCATCATTGTAAAATGAGCCACTAAAAATTTCTCCAAAACATTTTGTGGTCTTCAGCATAATGCTATGAAATAGTAGTCCTTCTTTTTCACCTAGAAATCAAAAAATAATAAAAAATAAAAATAAAAGACCACATAAACATGCCCACAGTATAATCTGATGTGATCAATCCTCATTTGAGGACTTTTTTTCTTCCCAATTGAGTGAAGTGGATGACACAATTATGCATTCTACCTCTTTTCAACTTTTTCACATAAACACATCACATCAAATAATACCTTCTCCCTGTCCCTAAGCTCCAATGTTAATATCACAGTGTGAAACAGTACATCTTTAAAAGCCCTAACGGTTGTTAACAAATTTCAATGATATAGACATCTAACTTTTCTTTAAAATTCCAAAGTGTCTTACCTATGGGCTCTTGTCATTTTTTTTTAAGTTCTATACTTTCTCATCTCATGAGGAAAAAGAAAAGAACTAGATCAAAGTAAAATTAAATTTCAAAAGTGTAAAAAGCTTGATGTTAAACATAGTCTTCTAGGATCTAAAGGGTTTTCAGTTGTACCAATTCTTTGAATTTTCATGAGCATCATACAGAGCTTTTCTAACACGTTGAGGAAACCTCTGTTCCATCCCACCACTGTCCTTGTCAACTATCCGATGATAGGGTCTCCAGTACAACTAATGTTGCATCTTAACTAATGTCATCCTGGCCATTTTCAGGCACTGCAACTCAACCTCCTGGTGATAAACCTCTTCTCTCCGTGACCTTTTCAAATCCTGTAGTTTCCACTGCAAATGAGGCTAAAACTTTGTCAGTAGTCTCTCCTGAAACTCTCACACTGGCAGATCTCCGGTGCTTTACATGACCCTTTAAACTTTCAAAATTAGTATCATGTACACGACTCAAGTTACCAAGTTCAGCCTCACCTATGTATGCCCCCTTGGTCGCTTACTGGACCAGAGCTCTGTATGCTGACCTGAGGGAACACATCCCAGAAGATTTCACCTCAATGATCCCAGCCCTAACTAACCAATATTGATTTTTTTCTAGTTAAACAGAGGCTTCAATTCAATGTTGCTGGTCTCTTGAAAATCACAGCCGATTCTTCAACCTCATCTCACCAGAAATTATATTGTTAATTCAAAATATCACACAATGGCTCTGATAGAATCTTTGAGGGATTCTGAAATTTCACAGTACAGGTCCCTGTTGACTGCCTATTTTTCTTTCCTTTCTTTTTTTTCCGACTGAATATCATACTAAACTCTGATGAGACTTGATAGGCTAGGGTCAGAAGGAAGGGGAGGAGGACCTCTTCTATCACTGGACTTGGAGAGGGGCAGGGAGGAGATGAGGGAGGGAGGGTTGAATTGGGAGGGAATGAAGGAGAGGGCTATATCCTGGATACAGAGTGAATTAAATGTAATTAATATAAAAATTTGAAAAATGAAATTTCAATGTCTTTTTCAGCCCAAAATTCCATAATGCTTCGTAACCCTGAACAAAAATAGTGTGGTTAGATTCATAGCAAAATTCTACTCACTGCTACCAATTATTGTTCGAGGTGAAAGGGCATTCGAGATAAAAACATGGAGGCATTCTCTTTGCTGGCTTTCTCAACTCATTTTCTTATACATCTCATGTCTACCTATCAGACGGTAGTACTACCTACAGCTGGACAGGCCCTTATGCCTCAATTAAAACCAAGAAAATTCCCTAGAAACATAACCACAGCCAAATATAATGGAGGCAATTCCTCAATTCATTTTCCTTCTTCCTAATGATAACAAAAACCTATGACATCCAGACATATATTAGCTTCTAGAATCTTCATATTATATATGCGAATTTTATTATATTATTATCTGTATTTCAAGATGAGGAACTGAGGTCTTTCTGTGATAAAAGTCATGTGTCATATCTTACAGTGACCAATTTTTATATATTGAGTTCTTATCATGACTCTACCAATATTTATCTTCTTTTATCAATTTTAAACATACAACTCTAATATATCTTAATTTTCCTATTGTTAGTCACATTTATCTGAACCTCTCCCTCTCTCATGTGAGTGGGTGTTACTGTGTGTATGTGTGTGCTTGGGTGTGTGTGTGTCTGTTTCTGAGTTCACATGTATATGTGTTTATAGGCCAAAAGTTGGTATATGATGTTTTCATCTATTGTTCTCACCTTAGTTTTCAGAGAGGTTCTATCATAGAATCTGACACTCATCAATTTAACAAGATTAGCTGACAATCAGGTACTGGTGATCCTCTTGTCTCTATCTCCCTAGTACTAGGATTACAAACACATCCATCATGTACAGCTTTTTGTGTGTGTATTTGAAATCTGACTCAGGTTCTCTTGCTTGTATGGCAAATGCTATGCCACGTTAGCCACTTTTAACTGGGGGGGGGGGGAGTGCAGCCTTGCCAGGCCACAGAGGAAGACAGTGCAACCTGTCCTGATGAGACCTGATAGGCTAGGGTCAGAGGGAAGGGGAGGAGGACCTCTCCTATCAGTGAACTAGGGGAGGGACATAGGGGGAGAAGATGGAGAGAGGGTGGGATTGGGAGGAGTTAAGAGGGGAGGCCATAGCCTGGATACAAATTGAATAAATTTTAAGAAACAATAATAATAAAAAAGAAAAAAAGGACCTGCTTTAAATATTACTGAACTTTGAAGGAAAAGGTACAATGAAAAGTACTATTTTTATTTTATAATATGAGGAACAGGAGAAATAAGGGAAGAAGGACAAAAAGTAATCACAACAAACAGTATATTTGCTCAAAACTTGTTATGCTAATCCTTGGGATTTTCATAATAAATCAGGTAAACAAAGGAATAATTGGTGTTGTTCTGAAAAGTCATCAGAAATATACATTTTTAAATAAAATTTGGGTACTTTTATATTACATTCAGACTCTCAGATTGATGGACTGATCAAACTGTGTAGTCTTAAGGCCCGCAATGGTGCTATTGCGAAGTGCTAAGAAAAGATGAGAAGTTCCTTATGACTCGAAATTCACTGTAACTTCCCTTTCTTTTATAGCTTTAAGGCAGATTCTAATTTCTTGAATTTTCATTTTGTATAACTCATTAAGCAAGCACTACATAAAGCACTTGAGATTCTCACTGATCCTTCGCATCCCACCATGTATTGTGCAATTCTTTAGACTCTGTTCTATTTTACCTTGTCAGGTTCATCTTATTTGATACACACACACACACAAACACATCCTTCCAGTTACTACTTTATAAGCTTAAATTTTAATGATAGACATAGTTCTCCCCTAGTTTTCATAAGCTTTAAAGCCACCCCACTTACGAATTCTATAAATAAGTAAATGACATGATAGATAGCTCATACTAATTTCAGCTCTGCCTAGACTTATTTTACAGATCAACCTGAATATGGTTATAGGTTTATGACAAAGGGGAAGTATACTGCTAATTACATCTATACCTTGCTAAATTATAAACTTATTTGCTTATTATCCAAGTTGAACTGAATACTGCTTTCTATTCAGAAGTAATTACAGAGGCAGAGCACAACTGAACTGAGGCAGACTACATTTTGCATTCTGCCTCCAGGAGCTGTCATTAACTGATATCATAAATATTGATATATAGTATAATACTCCACCAAGTTTACTAAAAGAATAATTTAAGAGTCCATAATGACTTTATCATCCAGGGTTCAACCATTCTCAGAAGTGTGATGAGTGTTTCCGTTGGTTTTCCTAGATTTTGTATTTATGAGTTCTTTATGACACTGACATTATTTTATGCCTGAATTCATTAACCTTTAAAAAGTTTCCGATAAGGTTTGGCATTATTATCACCTCTGGATTCTAGGCTCACAAAATGTATCCTAAAAGGAGTAGATGTAATGGATAGAATTCATATTCACTGGAAGCTGCTTTCTTTGGCTATGTAGTCTCTGAGGATCAATGTTTGATGTGCTGGAGAGGGCAAAACTGTCCCTGATGTGATGACATTTTGATTCCATTGTTGGAGACCCAAATTACAAGTTTCATTCTTTGATTACTGTGATTTCATAAGAAACTTGTATCCATAACTTTACTTTAAGGACTAGAGAAATAATGTCACTATATAAAGAATGGTTTTAATATATAATAAAAGCAATCATCATGTAATCTGGGAATAGCCTAAATGAGTCTATTCTCTGACAAAAGCCTTTCTCTAATGGCAATTCCTTGGGTAGATTAATGCTTCTGTCTGCCTTCTGTTCAACAGAGCTTAGAGGGGATAGAATCTCACCACATCACACCATAACACACACACATACACACAAACACACAAACACACACACACTTGTCTTTTCAAAAACCCTCTGCTTTTTTTGAAGCTCAAAAGGTAAAATAAATACTGAGGCTTCTAGTGCTAAGCAATGGTTTTGGAACTAATGAAGCTGAAACTAGATCTATTTTCATATTGATTCTGGTCCAGAATATATGTTTATGTCCTTGAAATAATTTGTTATTAGTTGTTCATTCATTATTGTCATTGTGTATTAAATAAAGAGTCCTTTGGTCTCCCTAAAGTTGTGAATGGACTAATTAGCCATTTTGTAACCAATATTCTACAATATTTTATCTAGATTAATTAATTCATAGTCTTACATTGAAATGTAATTAAAATATTGTTGCAACTAGGTTTTAGTCCCTAATCAGCAATTGCTGCTACTCTGTGTATGAATTGGATGGTAAATTTTATTAGGTTGTTTTACTGGGCAATATATATCCTCCAACCACGGTCTGAACCACAGAGTTGCAGAACAAGTAATCAGAAGTTACCCTTTCCTTATCTTTGAGAACATAAAGATGAATATGCTCAATTTTTGATAATATGGTTTTTATTTCCTTAGTATTGTATTCATGCTTGACAATTTCTAACTTGAACACTTAAAAAGCAATAAGATTTGTGAGGGGTTGTGTTATTATTAAAATCAGCATTCTCTTATTTTGTTTTTCATCTATCACAATCTAGTGCCATCACAATCAATCCACCAATATGTAACCCAATGCTACTTAAAAGTACATTTCAGTATTTTAAATTTATCCATTCATTTACTCTGTCACACAATGCATGTTTATCTACGACTACAATGCTCAAGTTATTGTGCTAAGTAGACCTTATGGTGTTATTTGAGAGCACAGCATGACATAGACAATCTGAAATTAGATGGCTTAAAAAATTTAAATATCAGCTTTTTAGCAGAAGGAAGCCATATTGATAAAGAACTTTAAGTAATCATGGTGCATTTCCACAACTGTAAAAGTAACAGTCGTGAAGACAAAAACATATTTTGTGAATTAGTGGCTCTCTTTATTGAAAATTTGAATTGTTTAGCTGACATCCCTTTAGGAACACTGAATGACCTTTTGGAAGTACCTGTACAATCATGTGATTCATATTGCTAAGTTTTTCTTTTTCTTCTAAAAAGCATATTACCTCAAATTCCAAAGAAGAAATGCTGTACAATTTTTGTGACACTTACTTCAATTTTAACTCATTTAGTAAATCAAATTGTAGGAATTAAAATCAGTGGTAGTAGGGTTTTATAAAGATTATTTAAAATGTTTGGTAACAGTCCAGCACTTTATAATTCATATGAAGTTTAATATTTTACATGTTGTTTTATAAATCTTGAATTTGTAGAAATAAACTTTTTATCTATTTATATACATCCAAATGTCCACATTGCACATGCATGCATACATACATACTTGTACACACATGTTGAAATAAAAATTAGCTGTACATATATGTATACATATATATATACATTTTTAGAAGATGGATTAGTTCTTTTCAAAACTTGTATACATAATGAACTTAATATAGCCATGCATTTTTCTAATTCAAATATTAATTGCTGACTGCTTAAAAGCTAGTAAAATGCTATGGAATAGTTACTTTACATTATTTTGAATGGGAAAAGAAAGAACAAAACATCCTGGATTGTAAAACATGTTCTTAGAAGGTTACATCAGTTACTTAGGATCAAAGTCCTGTACTTTATACATACAGTAGATGAGTAATTCTAGCACATGGATACAGAAGTCGTGAGTACTGACTTCAGAAGCTAACCAAGTAACCAACATACCTTACCTACACTGACTACTAAGCTGGCTATCAGTCCATTTGGGTATACAGTATCCAAGCACATATAAAAGAGTGCCACTCTATTGTCATTTTATTATCAAGATCTTATTTACCCTCTTATATTTGCCTATGACAGAATTTTTTTCTCTTGATGTAGTTCAGACTATACTAAAACTCCTTACTGCTTTGCTGTCTCTTTAGTTCTGGAACTATAGAAATGTACCTTCATGCCCGGCCTCTTGAAAATATCTTACCAAGGCATTAAGAGCATTGAATAGCCAGCCTGCTATACAGCTTTTCCTGGTGAGATATAAGCAAATGTCTGTTCATCCATATTATAAATTTAAAAATGATGCCAGAAAAATATAGCATACTGAGCCACTTAAATTATTGGTGTTACTTACAGGAATATACGTTAAGGGTTACTTACAAGAGCATGTGTGGCTCAAACATAATCCCATCGCCAAAAAAATTAAAAAAAAAATGCACCCCAGCATGGGTGATGACTCAGGAAAAGCTGCGTGCCTAGAGCTCTTTGTAAAACTTTCATATAGCTTAGTTGGTCAGAGGGTCTCTTTTCCCCTAAATTTACTGCTTATAAAACCTTAGGAAGGGGCCTTTCAAATCATTGACATTTTAGGGACACCCTGATACTTAAGGGTTGTATACCTTCCAAGCCTTGTAAATTTTGTTTACTTCCTGAATCTCAGTGAACCTCCATCCAGGATGGTTTACTCCAATTCTGATATAAATAAAGCCTTTTGAACTGAATGTTATTGGAGGAATCATATCTTTCCAAACTTTGTTTATCACTGTGGTGATTTTCTGACCACCAAAATATCCTGTCCTGGTTGTATTAACAGAAACTTTAGGACTAGGTAACCAATAATTCATTAAGTATAGGGAAGCAAGTACTACATTCATTCTGAATAGGAAGAAAAGTTGATTACAAAAGGCAGTATATGTCTGCTTTGGTATTGTCTTTACACTAAGTTCCATTTTAGAGAACTATCCCATTTCTTCTTACATTAGCCCGTTTTCAGTGTGTCCTCAAGGATATTCTCTTAAATGTCAGGTTCCAGTGGCACTCAACTAAAAGAAGTATTTCAGTGTCTAATGACAAATAAGTTTGAAAAGTAATAGTAAATAGATTAGGAGTATTCCTAAAAATATAAACCTTTATAAATTAACCTTGAGTTTTCTCTGACCTGATCCCACATGTCATGTTTTAATGTCTTACTTTACAGAATCTTTTCAGTATATTTTTCAAAGTAATACATATTTATTAAAGTAATTTAAAACCATGTTGGATTTTTGGAATGATATCAAGGTAAGATGGACTCTCTGAGTCCTATTATTTAGAACAACTTGCTGTTTAGCCACATCTTTCTGGTTTGTTTGGCTCAGGTTCTGAAAGTTAATTATCAGTCTTCTTTTCTTCCTCTTCCTCCTCTTCTCCTTGCTCATTTGCATTTTATTTTGTGGCTCTCTCTTACTACTCCAATTTGAAGTTTTTGAATTATGTCTATGTTACTATACATTGATCATCAATATGAGATGATATATATATATATATATATATATATATATA
>JAQQSO010002579.1:0-14252 GCA_028658305.1 Pachyuromys duprasi | reverse complement strand
TTTCCGTTTGGTGACATATTTTAAATTTTTTCCATCAATACAAATGAGTTAATATGAACAAAAACAGAGATTTGGATGAATATAAGTCTATATGCTCTAAGTTCTTTTTTTTAATTTTTAATTTTATTTTCATATTAATCACAGGTTATATATTTTGTATCCCAGCCGTAGCTCCCTCCCTCATTCCCTCCCACTCTCCCCATCCCTCCCTCATCTTTTCCCTGCCCCCCTCCAAGTCCACTGATAGGGGAGGACCTCACCCCCTTCCATCTGACCCTAGCTTATCATGTCTCTTCAGGGCTGGCTGCAATGTCCTCTTCTGGGATCTAGTTAGGCTGCTCCTCCCTTGGGGGATGGGGCAGTCGACAATGCTCTAAGTTCTAACAGATGCCTACTATGTCAGACATTTAACCAGCTTTGGTCTTTTGAAATTCATGAAAACTGAACACCTTTTGTTTTGTTTTATTAAGGACTTATTATTTCTGTGTGTGCACACATACTGCATGCGTACTGGTGACCAAAAAGGCCAGACGAAGGCATCCAATCCTCTGAGAGCCTCCGAACTGGAGAAGTCAACTCGGGTGCTCTGGAAAAGTAGAAAGTACTCTTATGCACAGAGCCATCTGCCCAACGGCAGTGAGACAGCATCTTTTAAATGTGTGTTTTGATGATTTTGTGTGCCTTCCTCCAAGCTGCTTGAGGATAACTTATATTCATTTAAAAAATACAGATTGCCTTTTTCTCACTGAATCATTAGTATTCTTTGCAAAAACTACTTATCCTTTCCTGTACATGCTACAAATAGTTTTCCAGGTCTGCCAGTTGCCTCTGAGCTTCTTTCTTTCTGGAGAATTTATTATGTACATCCAGTGGTCACTCTTTGGAACGTGACGTCATTTTAGATCCTCTTTTTACATCCAAGCCTATAAAAATAGTGTCCTATTAATATTTTGCTATGTTTATAATGCTAGTCTGTGCTACATTTATTTTTGAACTTTGTGTAAATAAGACAAATATTTCTTGTCAAGGGAAGACATTTTTCCAATTAAGTATGAAACAATCAATTGTAGGCTGGACTTTGTAGATCATGCCCTTAATTGCAGCACTTGGGAGGCTGAGGCTGCCCTCCCCCAAAACTGAGCAGCTAGAGAGGTAGATTAAGTCATTGAGCGCTGGCCTAGCAAGCAGAAAGCCCTGTCCCTATCACCACTGAAACCAGGTATGGAAGAAAAGGCTGTAATCTCAGCATTTAGGTGGTAGAGATAAGCAAATGCATAAGGTCACCTTCTGTTACAGAGTGAGTTTGAGGTTGGGATGGGCCACATGAGACCCTGTCTCAACAAACAAAACCAAATTACAATCATTTCTCACTGGCTTAAAGTACTGTCTGTCATATACTAGCCCACACAAGCCTGAAGGCTGCTTCTGGGTTTTGTGTGCTGTACTGTGCACCATTTTCTGACCTGGTATTCTATTGTCCTGTGGTTTCCACACTGTATTTGTCACTGTCTTTTTATAATACTAGGATCTCAGACTAAAAGTTAAACTATACCTTTCCTCCTATACATAAACCTAGAATCAGTTCTCAAGGCAAGAAAAAAAATTCAATTTTAGTAGGACTGTTTACTGATTTGGAGGTTATTAATACACAAATATTAACACACTACCATGTTGGAAATTTTCACAGAGGAAAACTACCTGTGTCAATTTTTTCTTTTTTTAATTTTTAATTTTTATTTGTGTGAGTGTGTGTGTGCCAGGCATAGTGGCACAAGTCTTCAATCTCATCCAATACTCTGCAGGCAGAGGCAGGTTGATCTTTTCAAGTTTGAGGCCAACCTAGACTATATAATGAGTTCCAGGCCAGCTGAGGGCTACATAGGAAGGCCTTGTCTCAAAAGTGGTCAATAAATAAATAAAGCTAAAAACTACCAGTAAAATCCTTACATATCATATCTTGCACATTTTTCTCCTCGGAAATATTATGTATTTTCTCCAGAGGCACCTAAATGTTTGGGTTGTTTGTTTCCACTGTATTTTGATACATGCTGTGTCTCCCACCTTCTTCACAGAGAGCCACATGCGTGGCATCACCTGACAAGTAGCCCTCTCTTGCTAACAGAATCCTGATTTTTCTGGAGCACCAGTGTGTCCATTCCCAAGGGTCTAAGCCATTCTGTGAGACCAGATGCCTGGGCCCATGAGCTATATAAATTCTTCATGACACACTGGTCACCTAGCTTTATAAAATAGAAGAAAACTGATAAATTTTGATACAGTGACAAGCTTTTTCTGCTAGCTCCATTCTTTCTTTTCATTTTCAGTGGGTATGAGGGGCCACGATGCCTGGTTGTAGACATAAACGTCAACAAGTTATAAGGCTGAGGTAGGAAAATGAAACCCTGAGGTCCTAGAAGACTTGAGGGAGCCACTGGCCTCAGTGAACTGTCATCCCCAGATACCCTTTGAAAGAAACAGGTTAAACTTCAGTTTACTCAGCTTCTCAAACTGCTATGGAATGCATATAAACTTCAGAAGATAGGACTAGGAAGTAGAAAAAACATTCATTGACACAGAGCTATGCATTGATCATTATTTGGTTTTAACTTCCATTCACCACCATGTCCATATTTGGGTTTAGGGGTATTTTCTTTTTCTCTTTCTTTCTTTCTTTCTTTCTTTCTTTCTTTCTTTCTTTCTTTCTTTCTTTCTTTCTTTCTTTCTTTCTTTTTTCTTTTTCTTTTTCTAATTTTGAGAGTCTCATGAAGGTGTCCAGCCTGACCTTAAATTTACTGAGTATCTCAAGCAGGCCTTGAACTTGTGACCCTCCTTCCTTAGCCAAGTTGCTGAGATTACAGGTCAGTACCTCCTGGTCTAAGTGTAGACATTGTTAATTTTTGCATACTTACCTTGTACTGATGTCTTTGAACTCTAAAGAATTCTATTAAATTTTGTTAGAGGACTGCTTAAGAATATTTATTTTGCATTTGCAAATTATGGTACTGAGTGTATGAGTTACTTTTCTATTGCTTCAATAAAACGCCATGCTCAAAGGTGACTTAGGGAAAAAAGAGCTTATTCTGGCTCCAGTTCTAGAGCAATGAGAGTCCTGGATGGTTCCAAGGCATGACAGCCAGCAACAAGCATGTTGGCCGGAACAGGAATCTGAGTGCTCATAACCTCAACTGCCAATGCTTGGAAGTAGGGTGATGCTATATTCTCTCAAAACTCACCCCCATTGACATATTTCCTCCAGCAAGACTGAACCTCCTAAACCCACTAAAGCTCCCCGAACAATGCCAACTGGGAGCCAAAGGTGCAAATACCCAAGTCTATGCCTATAGAGTACATTTCCCATTCAAACCACCACAATGAATCTGATCTCCGTCTTCCTAATAATTCATTCCATTACTGCAAAAATTACCTACCTCAAAGACCAGAAGCACAATGAAATGTTTACTTTTATAATAGATAACAACAAGAAGTTTCCTGTTGTTCATTGCTCTGTGTGTGTGTGTGTGTGTGTGTGTGTGACGCATGTACACATGTGTTCATGTGTATGGTGCTGAGTCTTGCTAACAGGATCCTGATTTTGCTGGAAACAGCAGTGTGTCCATTCCCAAAATTCTAATCCATTCTGAGATCATTTTTGGCAAATGATCTCACACTGACCTGCATTCCCACCCTCTAGTTCCTGACCTTAGTGGAAATTCTTCTAACATTCCCTGAATGAGGGTTTTCTTGTAGTTTTCTGGTAAGACATACTAATGATGAAAGAAATACTCTAGTCTGCATGGGGCCTTTTCCCTGCTGTGCCCAAGTTACAGACGCACAGGTGGAAGAGGTGTCTTGGATAAGTAACCTTCACAGCTGACAGAAACCAAACATTCTCAAAAGCCAAGGGCTCCAGAGATTCCTTCTTACCGGCGCCATGACACTTCCAGTTTGCAATAACACAAAGTCAGAGCACTTTTGCATAACAACTTAGCTACTCGGGTCATCTGCCCTTTTAATGCCACAAATTTTTCCATAACAAACAAAAAAAGGAAAAACCAAAAGGGACACAATTTTAGATAATCAACAGCACAAGTAGTAAAAACAAGGAAGAGCCTGAAAAACTAAACAAGCTGCAGGCAAAAGCGGAAAAAGAAATAAATAAATGAGGAAGAGATGGAAAAGACAAAGGAAAAATAAAATTGAAACAAACAGTTTTATTGAAGTTCAATGGCACAAGATGATTCAAAACTTAATAAACAAAAACATGAGAAGAAAGAAAAGGAAAGGAAGAAAGAAAGAAAGAAAGAAAGAAAGAAAGAAAGAAAGAAAGAAAGAAAGAAAGAAAGAAAGAAAGAGGGCTGGAGAGAGGGCTCAAATGTTAAGAGCACTGGCTGCCCTTCTAAAGGTCATGAGTTCAATTCCCAGCAACCACACGGTAGCTCACAGCCATCTATAATGAGATCTCTCTTCTGTCTAGCAAGTGTACGCGCAGGCAGAACACTGTATACACGATAAATAAATAAATCTTAAAAAGAGAGAGAGAGAGAAAGACAGGAAGAATGAAAAAAGTGTTCAGAGTAGGATGACACAAGGTCACAAAAAAGAGAGGAAAAGGCAAAATCCTGCCGAACAGTTCTGAATTCAATAAAAAGTAACTTAGGCTGGAGAGATGGCTCAGCTGTTTAAGGCTAGGCTCACAACCATAAAAAGTAACATAGTCTTTGACTTAAGTCAAGAGCTTGAAGAATATATCTTTTAGAATTATTTAACAAGACCAGGGAAATAGCTCAGTGAGTACAAATGCTTGGCCTGATGACTTGAGTTTGATGCCTAGGACCCATGTAGCTTAAAGAGAGAACCAATTATCACAAGTTGTCTTCCAGCCTGCACACATGTGCCATGCCATGCGTCACCCCAATACACCCCCTAAATAAATGTGAAAAGTTTTCAAAAACTAAAAACTTGATGTAACCCTCGCCTTTGGAGGATTATTATGAGGTGGATACCAGCCTGGGCTAAATAATACATTAAACCTGGACTGTAGTGTGAGTGCTTGTCTTAAGAAAAAATAAAAACAAAAGGAAAAGGGAAGCCTGGAGCTGGTGGAAGCATCTTAAATCCCATCACTCAGGAGGCAGAGACAGGCATACCTCTGAGTTCAAGACCAGCCTGGCCCTCATAGTGAGTTCTAGGACAGCCAGGGCTACACAGAGAAATTCTAAGTGGGAAAAAAAAAAAAAAAGAGGAGGAGGAAGAGAAGGACAAAGAGGGGCTTTGGCAAACTCTGAACAGATTTGTTACCCACTAGTGTATCTGAATCTCAGATGTTGCAAGAGCCACTATGTGGAAGAAAAAGCAAAGCTTATGAAGATGGCCGGTGCTCACACCCAGGCAAGAGTGACTAAACAGTCCATAAGACCTAAAAATACTCATTATGTCTCTCCATTTAAAAGGAGTAAACTGATTATAAACCCAATAATATCAAGTTTTTTCAGGTAGACAACAGATAAGTGGGTAATCTAGAAACTTTTCCTTTTTTTTTTTTTTTTTTTGACAGGTTCTCACTACATGTTCTTGGCTAGCCTACCACTCACTATATGGGCCATGCTGGATTTGAACTCACAAAGATCCATGTGCCTCTGTCTCTTGAGCGCTAAGAATATTCTACCACTTCTCTGTGTTTCCCTGGCTCTCCTGGAACTCACTCTGTAGACCAGGCAGACCTCAGAGATCTGCTTGCTGGGCTTAAAGGTATGTGCTACTATGTCTGGCAAAATATTTCATCTTTATGTATGTAGAAGCCTGAAGAAGACATTTGATCCTATTTTGTTGTTGTTTTTTAACTTTTTATTGGTTCTTTGTGAGTTTCATACTCTTTTGTCCACACATGGTAGCATTTGGTCTCTGAGAGCTGGAGTTGTAGGAGTTGTGAGCCATTTGACGTGGGTGCTGGAATCCAAACCTGAGTCCTCTGGAAGAGCTACAAGTGTTCTTAGCTACTGAGCCCTTTCTCCACTCCCTCTGTTAGGGCTTTCAAAGTCTCCTCCAATATTATACCCATGGTCGAAAGCATAATGAAATGATTAATGATTTTAACACAACAAACAAATAAATTTAACTAAGCTATAAATACAGCTCAGAGGTACATTGGTGGCCAGGCATGCCCAGTACCCTCGGTTTGATGCTCAACATTGAACAAAACAAAAACACCTTACTGTATTTGCTATCTCACATATTCTTTTAAAATATAAGTATAACATGCCAGGGAGTAACAGCCTGGCTAGATCCCGGTGGAGGACATTGCAAACCAGCCCTGAGGAGACAAGATGATCTGGGGTCAGATGGAAGGGGAGGAAATCCTCCCCCGTTGGTGGACTTGGAGGGGGCAGGGAGGAGATGAGGGAGGGTTGGGGAGGGTGGGAGGGAGTGAGGGAGGGGGCTACGTATGGGATGCAAAAAACCTAACCTGTGATTGATATAAAAATAAATAAATTAATTAATATATATATATATGTATAAATCCATGCAGATGGGCATGGTGACTCACCCCAGCAGTCAGGGTCTGAGGAGGACATATTACAGCGGGCTTGAGAACAGCCGGGGGAACCAAGTGAGACCTTGCCTTCAAAAACAAAGCTTCCACCTCTGCCAGCGGCAGCAAGGAAGCCACCTTGTGCCTGCGTGTAAGCCCCAAACCATAGCACTGTAATAAAGTATCACACTGGGTCCACAGTTTGATGGTGATGAAAGGGAGTGTTCTCTGGTGTCAAGAGTTGTGAATTCAGACAGACATGCTGGCACATGCCTGCAGTCCCAAGAGTAGGGAAGCAGAAACAAGAAGATCCCTAGAAATTCAAGGCCAGCCTGGTCTACATTCAGAGTTCTGGGCTAGCCAGGGCTCCGTAGTACGACCTCACAAAAATTCAAGAAAACAGAAAGAAGCTCTGAATCCAAGTCCCAGTGGAGTGACCATAGTTAAGCAAGACAATGAAGTTGGGTTTTTCAGACTACAAAACTGGAATCAGTCCCATGTCAGAAGTTGTAGGGTGATTGACAGACATCACACATTTCTATTACTGGCCTCATGGATTAAGGCTTTTCTTAGCCTCCAGCCAGAATCTGTTCATTAAGATACATTTATTTGGGACTGAAGAGATGACTCAGAGGTTAAGAACACTAGCTGTTCTTCCAAAGGTCCTGAGTTCAATTCCCAGCAATCACATGGTGGCTCACAACCATCTATAATGAGATCTGGTGCCCTCTTCTGGTATGCAGGCACACATGCCGGCAGGATACTGTATAAATAAATAAATCTTAAAAAATAAAAAGATATATTTATTTGCTTGTTTGTGTGCATGCAAGTGTGTGCATGTGTATGTTCACATGTAAACCTGCAAGTGTAGGTGTGTGTGTGATTGGGAGAGCATGTGCATTCCAGTTGCATATAGAACTCAGAGGACCATTTGTAGAAGTCTGTTTTCTCCTTCCACATATGGTCCTGAGGATGCAACTTAGATTGTCAGTCTTGCTAGCAAATGCTGCTAAGCCAACTCAGTGGCCTCCTTTGTAAACCCTTTCTTCCTGTATCTGAAGACAGGTTATGTCCTTGGGTCATTCCACTGACAAATTGGCTGAAGGTGTCTCTAATTTTGTCATCTTGTCAGTGACTGGGACAGGACCTCTCTCTGGATCTGAGGTACAGGCTACAGTTAAGTGACACTGTAAAAACTGTCACCATCATTGGCCTTTTCCCAAAAGCTTTATCATTCAATTCTAGTATCCACGAACATAATTTAATTACCAAGCGCATACTATAATTTCATGTTCATGACATGAAAAAAGTCCTGACTAATTTCAAATGCTGTACTCCACAGTAAGTCAAATGAGAACATCACTGACTTCCTTTCTCAATAGTAGAAGTAATTCCTGTGTGAGCATCCCCCCACACTGAGGACATATGCAAGAGCCAGGAGAATCCAAGTTTTCTTTCATATTGTCCCTGGTATGCAGAACAGGTTCTGTTTCTGCATTTACATCTCTATGTGAAATAAAATCAGAATTACCATTTTCCCCTCAAAAAGCCTTATGTATCTTTTGTCTTTTTCCCTCTCATTCTTACTTTGGAGGATAAGATGAGAAAAAAAGTGAAGAGTAGCTAAAGAAAGCATTCCCAAAGAAAAGATGTTGATGTACAAAGAACACAATTAGCTTTTCCAGTGGCCCTTGGAGGTTAGAAAAGGACATGAAATGAGCCAAAAATCAAAATATTTAATTAAAAATTTGTCATTGTTATTGTGGGCTGAAGGTGCTTGTGTGGGGGTCAAAGGACAGTTTTCAGGAGCCTCTTCTCTGACTGTGGGTTCTGGAGATCAAAATCATATACTCAGCAAGCGCTTTCATGCGCTGAGTCATCTACTGACCCATCACCAAAATAATTTAGTAAAAAATGTAAAACATATTTTTTTTGTTTGGTTAAGTTGTTAATGAGCATGGGTCACTAAGAATTCGATCTGGGAAATTTCCCGACAAAGGAAGCAAAAGAAGGAGACAGGATAGTAAGAAAGGCATCTGAGTTTTCTTTGTGTAAATAAGCTCAGCAGTTTAAAGCAGCTTGAGGGGGGGGAAGGATTTTCTTAGCTTATGGGTAGAGAACAAGACAGAAACCTGGAGGCTGGAACTGAAAGTTCAGAGATGAATGGAGGAATGCGTCATCTTCTTGTTTGCTCAGCTATCTTTCTTATACAGCCCAGGTCCACCTGCCTACGAAAGGCACCATGGACAGTGAGTAACCTGGACCCTGCTACATCAATTGGCAATTGAGAAAATGCCTCACAGGGCCTGAAGAGATAGCTTAGCATTAAAAGAACTGGCTGCTTTTCTGGAGGACTGGAATTTGATTCCCAGCACCCACACCCAGGGATCCTGGTCTCTGCGGCACTGCATGCATGTGGTACACAGACATACATTCAAGCAAGTGTCTAAACATGTTGTGTGTTTGTTTGTTTGCTGGGATGAGTGGGTAAAAAATACCTCCAGACATATCTAGAGGCCAGTTTGATGGAGGTTATCTGTTAATTGAGTATCTTTCTTCCCAGATGAGTCAAGTTGATAACTAAAGCTAACTGTGACAGGAGGGCAAGAGAGAAAACAGGGGTGTATGCTCAGAGAAATTAGCTAGGCTAAGGTAAACAAGTTGGCTGCGGTAGAAAGATCCAAGAGAGCGAATTTGGATCTGTGCTTCTCCCAACACTTGCTATGTAAGCCTGAGAAAATTGCTTTTCCTTGAGAAAATACCCTCATCTGGAATAGAACAAGGATTTCTAAGCTTCCTCTGCAGAACACTGTTCTCCAGAAGCCAGACAGATGAACAGTGAGCTCTGCAATTAACAGAGAATTGAGGAGAGATAAAATGTAGGGGTTTTTTTTTTTTGCATTTTATACACGCTAATGATATCAACTTATATGTACACATGAAATGAAGAAAAAATTTACAATTCCTTTACACTATGGATTTTTAAAAAGTTTTTGAGAAAATAATCTTGATTTTTATAACATTTTTCTCTTTTAAGAAACTTCTGTCATACTGTTACATGTCTAGAAACCAAGGGCTAGCAAATAACAAAGCTAATTAATGAGTGGCAAATAAACAGTTACAGAAGAACTTGGGTTAAATTAATCAGGCTTATGTGTTTTTTTTTTTTTAAGATTTAAAAAAAAAATTATTTGTGTGTATGTCTGTTTGGGTATAAGCAGATGAGTGCAGGTACCCATGGAGGCCAGAAGAGGGCATCAGATCCCCTGAAGCTGGAATTACCAGCAGCCCTGAACAACCTCACTTGGGTGGTAAGAATTAAACGACAGTCTTCTGAAAGAACAGCAAGCGTTCTCAATCTCTGAGGGATCTCTCTAGCCCAATGATTAGTTTTTAAACTTTTGATTGTTGTTGTGTGTCTCTGTCTCGCTCTCTACCCGCACCCATGCAGTGTCTTGCTATGTACCTGTGGGTGGTCTGGGACTTACAGAGCTCTACCTGCTTCTGTTTCCTGGGGTAAAAGGGGTGCATTACCACACTAAGCATAAATGTTCTAATTTTTTATTTTTTTAGATTTATTTATTTTATGTGTATGAGAATGTGTGTATGTATGTATGTGCACCATATGCATGCCTGATGCCTGTGGAAGTTAGTAGAAGGAACCAGGTCCCCTGTACTGGAGTTATAGTTAGTTGTGAGCACTACGTAAGTGTTGGAAACTGAACCCAGGTCTTCTGCAAGAGCAACCCATGCTTTTAACCACTGAGCTATTTCTCCAGCCCTTGTTGCTGATGAGTGTTTTTCAATTATGGCTACATAATTGGGGCTTGATTTTCTGAGATAGATAACTTGCTCTTGACTTTTAGTTTACAGCTCTTAATTCATCTATATTTCCTCACAGTGAAAGTGGGAGTACAGAGATCACATGATTTTACAATTGTAAAAGTCCTTGTGCTTTGTGAGTAGAGGAAATGAAAAAAAAGCTAAGTAAGCATTATGCTGCCCAGGTAGAACCTCAGATTTTCATGTTCCTTGTTAAACTGCTATGTTATATAACCCTTCCATAGCAATGTGTGGTGGTTGTTGTTGTGAGTGGCTCTCATGAAGCCTAGACTATCTTAGCTTACCATGAAGCAGAGGCTGACTTTGAACTCTTGATCTTCATGCCTCTGCCTCCTAAGTGCTGGGGTTATAGACAGGCACTGCTATGCCTCTCTCTCCTGTAGCAATTATGTTGATATTTAATTCAGTCCTCTTTCATGGATGAGGAAAGTGATTCATGGAGATGTTAAAGCATACATTCAGAGCTTGTCAAAGGCCATCATTGTAACAAAGCAAGACCTAGAAACTGACTAGATATTCATTGCTAGAGGTTTGTCTTTATTGTAAATTCTCCTGTTTATTCTAAATAAAGACCCACTTTAAGCCTGTTTTTAGAATGAGCCAATATTCAGAGTAAACACGCAAAAGAAATCAACTTGTTGTGCACTCTAGATACAGAAAACCAACCAGTAACTTTTGTAAAGCACTAACTGTTATAAGCTTCTTGCTGAGAAACCTGCAAGCTAGCACACAGGAGAGGGCACGTGCTACAGAAAGAGCACCTGTCAGAAAATCTACAAGGCATCAGCTCTGAGCTCCTGGTTTGTGTCTGCAAAGGCCAGTCAATTGGGTGTTGGCATGCCCTGTACTAGATATATTGAACTCTAAGCCAAACCAGCTTGGGAAATGAAATCAATAGAGGCACAAGGATTTAAGGTATGAGTGTGCCTGTCTGCTTGCCTTTCTGCCTTCGTTCCTTCCTCCCACCATTGTACCTGCCCCCTTTTTCTTTTGTATGTATGTCTTTGAACTGGCCACATATAACCCAAGTTGGCCTCAAATTTGCTATACATAGCTGAGCGTGACGTTGAGCTTTGTTCCTCCTGTCTCTACCTGGAGTATGTACTGCTACATCTGGTATAGTCCATGCTGAAAAGCAGATCCAGGGCCTCCAGAATGCTAAGTAAGCATTCTATCAAATAAACAGCACCTTCATCTTCAGGTATATGTGTGCTGATTTGAATGAGAATGGGCTTTATAACTTCGTATGTTTGAATAGTCTGCAAGCGATGAAACTGGGAAAGATTTGGAGGTGGAGTTTTTGGAGAAGGTGTGTCACCGGCTGTTGGTTTTGAGGTTTCAGGAAATTCCTGCCATTTCCAGTGTTTTCTCACTATATCCTGTCTACCGCTTAAGATGTTAAGTGTTCAGCTCTTCCTGTTGCTCTGCCATTGTGGACTCTAACTCTTGGAAACAATAAGCCCAGTTTTAAATGTTTATTTTTAAATAGTTTTCTTAGTCATGTTGTTTTGTCATAGCAATTGAAAAGTAACTGTTCCTAAGTTGGTACCAGGAAATAGGCTATTACTGTGATAGACCTAATCATACTGGTTTTTAGAAGAATGTGAAAGACTTTGGGACTTTAAACTAGGAAATTGGTTCAACACTGCAAGCAGAGCTTAATAGGTAATCCTGGTAGGATCTTAAAAGACAGCAGTGCTGAGAGTTATGAAGACTGTAGAGGCTCATCTTAACAGCTTTCAGAGGGGCACAACACTAGCAACTAACCTAGAGGCCATTCGTCTGATATTTTGGCAAAGAAGTGTTTCTACCCTTGTACTAAGGATTGGCCTAAAACTAAATTAACTAAATTAACTAAAAAAATTAACTAAAAAAAAACTAAAATAAAATAACTAAAAAAAAAAACCAAAATAACTGAGTATTAACGTTAATTTCAATGGCAGAGGAGATTTTAAGACAGGTTAATATTGACCCTGTTGCATCATTATTAGTAATCCCTCTTAGGCAGGTTTACAATGAGAAAAAAAAAGCAGGACAAAATGAAATAGAAAATATAATATTTGAAGAGAAAAAGAACACCAGGAAATATAACATAGCCAGGATTTGTGCTGAAAGAGATGAGGAGATCAAGACAAGGCCTCATCTGTATTGGAATAGAGAGCAGTGTGCCCTTGGGGTCAGAGCCCAGCCAGTTTAAGCTTCCAATCCGTGAAAACAAAAATCTTAAGGAATTTTCTGCTCCTAAAAAGCAACAACAAAGGAAAGATTCTACAAATGTGATTCAAGGAGGCCAGGCTCCATTTCAAGTTGGTGATCTCACCTGGCAATGTCACCCACCTGGTTTCAGCTTTAGAATTATGAAGGATACATAAGTAAAGGGATTATGGAATCTTCCTCTGTAGTTAAGGAGTAACCCTGAGCCAGGTGTGTTATAAGGGAGCCCTTGTACAGAGACCCTGAAAGACCATTGCATGAGGCTGTGAAAGTGAATCCTGGTTTACTTTGGAGACTCCAAGATGTTAAGAGATGCCAAAGCTATGAGACTTACTTGCCAAGACTGCACAGGGAGTAGAACCAGCTCGAGGGAGAGGTGTAGTTTGCATGCAACAAATCTGAAAGTGAATTCATCTTTGATTTCGGACATGGGTTTAACTTTGTCCTGCTAGGTTTGGCTCTTGCTGTGGTCCAGAATTTCCTCACCATATCCCTATTCCTTCCTTTTGGAATAGTAATGTATATTCTATGCCATTTACATTGAAAGTATGTAATTTACTTTTTTTGAGTTTACAGGGAGTTACAATTAAGAGATTTCCAAAGAGACATTGAACTTTGGACTTTCAAACTGTCTTGTGGCTGAAAGAATTCAGGGACTCTTAAAGTTGGACTAAGTGCATTTTGCATTATTTAGCGGCTTGAATGAGAAGCACTCTCAAGGCTCTGTCGCCAAGAAGAGGTACTGTTTGAGAAGGAATCGAAGGTGTAGCCTCCTTGCAGTTGTGGCCTGTTTTGAGGAGAGAAGTCACTGACAATGGGCTTTGAGATTTCAAAAGACCTATATCATTCCCAGATCTCTCTCTTTCTCTCTGCCTTCTAGTTGGAGCTCAAGATTTGAACTTTCAGCTATTCCTGCCTTTGCTCTATCATTATGAACTCTAACCCTCTGAAAGACTAATCCTGTTGGGGAAAGCTGCTGATAAGGTTTCAGTCTGCCATAACCTGAACGCCCTGAGCTCTGTGCAAAATGGAGGACTTCCGTTGTCTGAGTGGCTTCCTCTTCTCGGCATGGAGGAGCCTGGGTCCCCACATTATTTACCTGAAAAATGCCACACAGTCCTTAGGGAAATTATAGGTCCAACTCCTTTCTCCTGATAAGAACCTGTTCAGCAAGCATCTGGGATTCCTGGAATGCCTCTCCATGCTAATGAGGCATCTCAGAACCTTAGCTCTTCAGCCAATGACTTTTGAGCACTCTCTCCCTCCTGCAAGAAGTTCTATATAATCCTTGTTTACCTGAAATAAAATTGATCTTCCTGTACACCTTTGTGTTTGCAGGCCCCCAAATCCCCAGTTTCTCTCTTCTGCTCCCTTGTTCCTGAGGACCAGTGGCCAATAACCCCAGGAAAGAGGGAGAGCCACATAAACTCAATTAAATGATTACTTTTATAGGTTGTCTTAGTCATGGTATTTTACTATAGCAATAGGAAAAAAATAACCAAGACAACATGCTTCTAAAAATTATGACTAATAAATCTCAAAGTTAAATTTTCTTTTATAAATCAGAAAAATATTGGTGTGTGGGGAGGATATGTTATTTTATCTGTTTCTTTTGTTTGTGCCATATTGAGGTCAGAGGATGACTTTAAGGAATTGGCTCTCTTCC